>JAKIJQ010000084.1:600000-906946 GCA_023373905.1 Rhizoglyphus robini
CCTTTAGATTAACTACGCCAAAATCAGACCAAACTAAACGAGAACACAGTTAATTGAAAATACAAATAATGTCCATAGAAATTTGTTTAATTAGGTACGAGAAGAAGAATTTAACAAAAATTCTTCCAGGAAATAATTAATTTTACCTTTTTATAAAACTACAATCCACAAATCGCTTAATTATGAAGAACAATTGAAGGAAAAGAAATAAATGTTTCAATTTTAAGTCATTTTAATTTTTTCATTTTGATTAATAGTATGGGCAGATCATGAAATTTGTTTATTACTCAAGATAATAGTTGAGTATTTAAGTGTATAAGAAAACCTTTTAATAGACTCGCGAATCAATGAGGAAGAAAATTGAGTATTCGTGAATTATATAATAAAATTTTAAAACATGCGCAAAAAAAACTACACTATCATAAATTAGATATATATAGATTCGATATAAGATATTCAAAATTCAAAGCGCTTCACCTACCTGTAAACGACCATTAATAGTGGAAGACCGTGTCACCTTGACATAGGGTGGTTGGCGTAAGGCACTGACACCTGGCGGCAGGACAATCCCACCCCCAGGTGTTGTTCGTGCAGTGAGATCGGCTCCGAGGCTACTGCCACGGAGTAGTGCGTTCTTATCTATTTATAGGAGAAAGTCGATTTAAAAAAGTCTCGTTATTGAGCATTGATCCCTACCATAGTCGAGTGGGTTGGGCGGTGTCCCGCCCGGTATCACATCTGTGTGCCGTCTGCCAATTCTGTTCTGCTGTATGAACTCCTCCCGTGACATGAGCGAGGGATAGCTCTGCAGTGGCACACGTTTGTTCGTTGGTCGCGAAATGAGCAGCTCCACCTGTGGGTCCTGTCTCGACTCGGCGATGATGTCGTGCACGTCCTCGAATGTCTTGCCCTTGAACGACTTGCCATTCCACTCGAGCACCTCATCGCCCGGTCGTAGCCTTCCAATCGTGTCCGCAATTGAGCCCTTCTTGACCTTCTCAATCAGTGCGCCCAGACGACCACTTCCTTCAATGACACGACCACCGACAATCTTCAAACCCAAGATGGCAGCACTTGAACTCACAACTGCGTCAGTGCCGAGGTGTTTCTTCAGGATCATGTGACCAATCAGTTGAGTGCCGTCGGGTGAGAGTTTCCATGTGATTGGATGCTGTAGGAATTTTTTTAAAAATTGGTTTGTCATTAGTAACTAACTAACATAATCTAATAGAAAATTGCTAAAGGATATATGCGAATTAGTCAATTCGAGGCATGAACGAATATTAGTCCTCAAGAAACCTATTATTACACAAAAGGATGAATACATTAACGTAATGATTTTCTAGCTTGTCAAAAAAAATAATACTATTTTTAGAAAAATTGATATTTGCCTAGTCAATTCGCAATTTGACTAGCAATTTCGATATTTATCAAATTACACTCAGGTAAATCAAATTATCGAAACAAAGTGATATTTTATTTTCACATTTTATGCGCTAAATATTTACTAAATGACGTCTTTGGTTGTTTCAATAAAAATTTAGTAAATCATTGTATTAAAAACTCAAATTTTACAAAAATTAAACAAAATTTGAACAAAATTCAAACACAATTACCTTTTATTAACTTCTTATGTTATCTGAATTTCAAAATAATTAATTCACTTTGACGATTGCATTAACAATTTTCCGTAATTACTAATCATATTGCGAATTTCCTAGACAAATCACGAAATTTTCTATAGAAAAATTACTCTGCTGCTGAACATTTTGCTAAATCTCGATATAACTAATGACATTGCAAATTTACTAGGCAAATCACAAAAATGTCTATAGAAAATATAATCGGCTGGTGTACAATATTATCAAAATGGAAATGACTAGTCATATTGCGAATTGACTAAACCAATAGTAAAATTGTTTTAGATAAAACAATTTTTGAATTTATACGGAAGACTTGTCTGGCATTTTGTGAAATGACTAGTTTTGTGAATATCCAGTGACATAACTATACCAACAAAGTTCCACTTACCACTAGAAAATTCCTCATTTTGGCATCGAGTATTTCGTCAGGCTTCAACTTTCTGTACTGATCGCCAGTACTGCCGCCCATCATCCTCGGCTCACTGATGCACTCACTCTCGAGATCAAAGTCGTCCTCTGTGGACAGCTCAGGCGTGGACCTGATCTCGTCCTCGGAACTGCTCAGTGACTTGTACATTCGAAAGCGTCGTGCATGGTCTCGTAGTCGCGGTCGATGGTATGGCGAGTGAAAGGACGACAGTGGACGTTGGTGTTGTAGTGTGCCGGTCAGGCCACCACCGGTGCCCATCATCATGGTTGGCGATGGACGACTGTGGTGGACAATGTCCGAGGCCGGATTCGAGTCGAGAGAGTCGTTGCGCAGCATTGTTGGCATGCCCCCGCTCAGACTCACCGAGTCAAAGTGAGCCGAACTGGTGCTCGTACTGCTGAACAGGGACGGCTTCGCACTGCCACTCCCCGAATTGTAGCCCTTGGACAGGGTGTGACGTCGCATAGGGGCGCCCCCGCCCACACTCATCGGTCCGCCAGTGTTGAATTTGGATGCCAGTGGAAATGTATCGCCCGAGTATGATCTCGAGTAGCCACCAAAGCCCGAGTCGACTGTGTTGGTGTTGACATTTCCCGGCAGACTGCTTCCACTGTTGTACAGCACAGCAGAACTAGTGAGGGCACCGCCTGCGGCGCCACCTGCGCCAGCCAGACCACTCACTCCACCACCACTCGACTCACTGTACAGATTGCCTGTGCTCTTGGCGTAGATTGTCGACTCTTGCAGGGATGGAATGCGAGGCAGTTGCTTCTTGGGAGACTGTGGGAGAAAAATTAAGATAAGATTGATATTTTAAAATTAAATTTATGTAAGCTAAATTATTTAAAAATCTGTTTTATATTTTTTGAGAATAAACCTTTTCATTTACCACAACAGATGACTCCATAACATGATCCAAGATGATCCAATAACAATTAATTTAAACAATTTTCAAATAATTGGCCTGAAAGTTGAAATTATCGCCGAAAGATGGCGTTTCATTTGCAATTTTATAAAAATATTAAAAATAGTAAATTATTAATTTGTCAGTAATGAAATTTTTTTAAAGCATTCAATAATAGAATTCAACAATAATAAAAACAAAATAAAGTATTAAAAATATTTAAATAAATAAATATAACCATTAATTAATCAGAGAATGATCTCCTATTTTAAAAAAAATGGCTAAAAGACAAAGCCATTAAGCGAGTAAAAATCAAACTTATTCAAAAAATTATAATTGCTCCGAACATGACGCCATCTTTTGTCCCAAAAAGAAAATATACAAAAATTTGGCATTTGCAGTACTTTATGATATTAAATGAAGAAGAATAAGGCAGTAGAATTATAATCTACCAATATACTTTGTGCTACTTTCATTGTAATTTGTTTAGAATAAACCTTTTAAAGCGTATCGAACCTTAACAGATGAATTTCTGATAAGCATAATCTATTATAGCTATAAACTTGTCACTTTGTAAGTTTCACATGAATTTTGCTGCAGATAAACAGAATTTTAAAGAAAATAAATATTTCAAATAAGCTTCCGTTCAAATCAAACCTTAAATTTCAATAAATAAGCCCTTCTTGAGCCATGAAGAGATAATACACATATTCATCTAATGAATTATCGAATCATTAAATTAATAATTGCTTGGTGATTTAAAACTAATCCCTTGTAATTTAATACATTCGATAATTAAGAAAATTGCAAAATAACCTTTTCAGTATCCCACTACAAAAAGAAAAATGTATCATGTAAAGTGGGACAATATTTAGCAATAATCCTAATATATTTAGAGTTTACATTACTTGATGTTGTTAAATGAAGAATAATGCTCTAGAATTTTGATCTACTAATAAACTTAAAGCTATTGTTCAAGATTATTTGATTAGACATAGACCTTTTTTAAATCCAACATTTCAGATCAAAAGAATATTTCAAAGTGGTTGTCTCACACTACTACCCGAAAGAAATGATTTTTGAAAAAAATCTAAATAAATAACCTTTTTCAATTAGACACGAGAAGCTTCATTCCAAGTGCAATAACTTTAAATCAAAAACATATTCTTTTTATAACAAAAATTTTGTTAATTTGTGTTTATCATATTATTCTGTAGATAATACTAAATAAACAAAGAGAAACCTTTTAAAACGTAATCGAAAACATCAGGAAATTTTATAAACAACCATTTCTTGTGCAATTAAAAGATAAATATTTCTGAGCATCTATTGAATTATTAAATATTAACAAAACAATGTTGATTATGATTTAGAACTAATTAACCGTTTTTTTAAAAGACTCGATATTGATTTTAATTGTGAAAGGCAGAGAACTGTGTAAACTTTTATCTAATTTTTAGCTAATAAATACATTGTCTGAACTAATTTTAGAAATTATATTTGTATTTTGGATAATTAACTAAACTTTAAAAATAACATTTAGTTATATTTAATAGATAATGTAAAAATTTTAAGGTAAAAATCCTTCAAAAACCATAAATTTATGATCATGTTCAAAAGATGGTGTTGCAATCTGTTCTTGGAAATATAAATCACGAAATATCCCCACTCACCGAGTAATGCATATGAAGGGATGGATTCGACTTGCAGCTTTGGGCATCGGACTGATTGAGCAGCATGACATCTTCGAGTGAGGGCAGTTCGCGAGACTTTTGTCTCTGTGGCAATTTGCGTGGCGATGGCGTCGGACCACGGGACGGCCCTGACCCGGTGCCGGGCATACCTGTGCCGGGCGTGATCACCGACGGACCACTGCTGGCAAACTTGGTGGTCACGGTGCTCAGTGGCTGCTGGCAGCTGGCGGACACTGATGAGGAAGAAGATATTGGCACTGGTTGGTGGCTTGCGATTTGAGATGACGACTCAGGATGCGCCATCTGGTGAGCCGCATTGGAAGCTGTGATTTGATCACCTGTTGGAGTTTGGGTTAATATTTTGGTTTTACACAAATAAAATTCAGTTTTACCTGTAGTTACGGATGGAAGTCGACGAAGTGGTATATCTGGCATTTTGCGTGCAGGCTTTGGTGCATACTGATCTGCAGTGGTGCTTGAAGTGTTGGCAAATAATGGCACTTTGGGTTGTGGCAAGTTGCGGCCCGTTGACCTTGTTGACCCTGGGCCCGGTCCCGGCGGAGGCGTTGGTCCCATCATCGTACCCGTACCCGAGTCAAAAGAGGTTCCATAGTTTTGGCGAAAATTCCACAATTTTGATTTACTGTTACTACCACCATTTGGTTGGTTCTGTTGATTCTGAAAGTCCGACTGTGTCTCGTGCGAAAATTGTCTCCTCAACTCTCGAATTGGATGAGTCTTAGGTGAGGAGGCCTGAAGCATGCCCAGGGATGATCGACGAATAAAGTTGAGACACACATTTCCTGGTGAATTTCCGTTGTGACCGTTGTTGCCCGGTCCCAGGGACGACTGTTGATGCCTCAACATGTGCTCCTTATCGAGTGAACCCGTCACCGGATGACCAAAGTGCAGTAGACGTTCAAACAGAGGTGTGTCCGTTTCGGATTCCAACTGCTGCAAACGTTGATTCATGGACGAGTGAATCCACTGGCCTGTCTTGATTAGCAATTCCTGCTTCTTACGACATAGTATGCATACCCAAATATTCTGAAATTAATTAAATATTAGATAAATATAGATTTAGATATCAAATTTTTGATTCCTAAAAAAACAATAAAATATTACCAGTTAAACTCAGCATAACAGCAAAAAATCGCTCTAACTTACTAAAATCCATTTTTATAAATAAAAAACTTTGTAAAAATTAAAATGTTTTTTCTCTTAATCTTAATCTTTAAGAAATTTAAGAAATATAAATATATTTAGATTTAGTTAAAGTTAAATAAAAAAAATTCTAAGAAACAGATAATTTTACCAGTTAAACTTGCAGAGTAAAAACTCGAAAAAATTGGATATTAAAAGAACATTTTAAAATAGAAAACAGAAAAATGAACATGTTTATAACTCATGAACATGAAAAACACAGAATTCTTATCCATATATTTTAAATAATGAAAAAAATTAAAAATTAAGAATAAATTATCAAACTATTTATTCCTAAAAAATAAATAGTTTCACCAGTTAAGTCATTGATACAACTAAAGAAACTTTAATTTTTTTACTGAATTAATAAATGCAAATTTAGAAACTTTAAGATAAACAAAAAAGATAGTAAAAATTTGGGTGAAATTTTTTATTTAGCATTATTAAAACATTTATCCGGACTGATAGGATCGATCAGGTTAAATAAATGAAAATAACCATTCGAAACTTAGTTCGTAACAACCAAATTCTAATTAATTCTAGTAATAAAAATCAATTTGTCCTGGTCGTAATGAGTTATAACTTTGATATATAAAAAACAGACTAAATAAAATGCTTTGTTTAACCTTTAACATGTCGACACAGCTATTAAGTATCCAACTCACCTTATTCGACCTCAGTGTCACCTTTCCACCACACCTTGCACAACATCTCGTACCACAGTAATTGCATATGTGACCGACCCCATCCGCAAATTTAGTTTTCAAACAAATCTGACAAGTCGCTTCCATCTCGAGGCCCAACTTTTTCGAGTCTTCATTGCGCTGGCGTATTGCATTCTCAAGAATGTATACCTCGTCTTGTTTTTTCCTTGAAATTATAAAATAAAGCATTATTTACGGGAAACTGGGTTTTATGTTCAGAACTTACTTCAAAACCTGTGCATCCTCTTCCTCTGCCCGTTTCTGTCTCATCATAACCGACTCGATAATGTGTCGCTCCTCTTCCGTGAGATGACTCAAATCGGGACCACCGGGACCCGAGCGCTGCTGCTGTTGATGGGAAATTGTTGGACCGCCCGGTGCCGGCATTGGTGGTGGATTCATCATCATTTCGGACATACTTTTCAAGTATTAGGCGAATGCAAAAAAGAATGTTTCCGGAAGTTTACGGGTAGTGTGAGTGGGATTAACCGGAAATTTACCCGGCACTCACTCACTCACTACTCACTTCACAACCTTTGATGATGTGCCTTGGTGTAAGTGTGTGTGTTAGAGCAAATAAAAGAAAATGAATTTCTCGTATAAACGAAAAAGCAAATATTTTCCAGCGTTTTTATTTCTTCAATTTCTATAAATAAATAAATAAAAAATAAATTAATTTTTTATATATTACTATCACAAACCAAGTTTGACTTGATTTGATTTGTGCCAGACACAGCACACACCAACAGACAATTCCAAAGTCTGATTGAAATAATAAAACTGACAGAAAAAAGAGCGAACAATATTTACTCACTTGAAGGAATCGATAGAGACGAGGAAGAAGGAGAAAATTATAAATTATTTATGAAGAAAAAATGTTAAATTTAATTAAATTTTCCGTAGAGTTTGTCCGTTTTTGAATCTGTTTGTTTGCCGTCGGAGCGTGAAAATTGAAAAGATTTGTGGTTGAAATTTTCTGTTTTTTGCTCGTTTTTTCAAGATATGTCACCACAAACTAATATTAAATTATTTATAGACTTTTTGGTTGTTGACTTCGGTTTCAAGATTTCAAGATTTTTTGGTTGTTTCTTTCTTTTTTCTCTTTCTTCTTCTCTTGATATAATAAATAAAATTAAATGTCATGTAGAGGAAGAATTGCAGAATTGTGAAACAACAACAACTGGCAGAAAGATAAATGTGAGGAAGAAAAAACGATTATTGTGAAACTCTGACCAGCGAACGAGCTCCCAAATAATATTTCCTTCTCTTATGTTTTTCTCATTTTCTTGACTATATGATTCGGTTACTGTTTGCTTTTAATTTCAGAATAGTTTTCGAGTAAATATTTTCGACCTCATTTACTACTACGAGATATATAGAAGAAGATATGAGATTGAGGGAGAGATTATTGTTGACTTGGGGTAAATAAAGTGAATATATTCAGAGAAGGGGGAGGGGGCATTGACTTGGAGACGTTTCTCTCACTCGTACTTCAAGACATTTTGAAGACAGATTTGTTGATAAGACGACGACGAAAAATTAAGGGAGAAATATGAAAGTTTATTTGTAGAATTTTTTCCTCACATGTTTCATATTTTTCTTATCTTCCATTATTTCATCTTAGTGTTGTTGTTGCTGTTGGCTGTTTTGGAGGGCTATAAATAAATAACGTCTTTTAGTTGTTTTATTTATAAATATGCAAAATAAGTTTGAGTTCAAAAGTTTGATACCGTTTGATATAAAATGTTAGAGACAGCAAAGTAAAATTTATTTCAAAACTCGTTTAATTTCAAAATTGAATTGAATCATAATTATTATTGTAACCATTTAAAACTGCACAAGCGAGCGAAAATTATTGAAAATTATGAGTTATTGAAAATAAATGAAATTGGTAAATAAGTTTGGCATATAAAATAAAAGACGAAAGAGTGGTTGTAAATTACAAATCTATTGAAGCACATTTCAAAGTTTTGTAAATTTGAAATAAAATTTTAATATAGTCTTTTACCTTTTATTTATTCACGCAATCCAAGACAAACATTTTACTTCATTAAGTCATAACTACCACTAGACTCGATTATAATACAAAGATTTGTACTCAATTCGCATATTGCAACATTTGACAATATGAATTCTAATTAGCTGAAATTTAGATTATATGTTTGATAAGGCAAAAATTGAATGATTTTTTACCTTTTACTTAAACTGTAATTTTGTCATTAATTAAAAATGATATCACAAAAAATCCGATAAATTCAAATGACTTACTCATCCATGGATTTGCTGGAACGATTAAAAATGTCGATTAGCTGATATTACATTAAACATGTAAAGTCCGATTGTTGAGATAAAAAAAAAGTTTACAGTTTACCAGTTTATTGAGGAGTAGAACCTTTTTGATAACCAACGTCTACTATCTTTTTTACTATTAGCTCGAACTAGCAATACGGTATATTATATATTGAAAAACATTTTAAAATTTGTTTTTTTTCATGTGAATACCTTATTTATAAACATAATCTGTATAATATAATATTGTCCACAAACTAACTATATGCTTATAAATGGATACAGAATATCTAAATATAAAAAATCAAAAAAAAATTATGATGTGAATAAACTCGTTGTGATCAGGTAAAACAGCCTTAAACTCGATAATTATAACCACGGATGAAAGTTAAAAGTCATTGATGTATTTACCTTTTGAATAGATAATACTATTTATTATCTTTTTAATTTAATCGTTGAAGAAGATAAATAATCTGGGGTATTATATACAAACAAATTGTCCAAATCAAACTAAAGTAAGATTGAGTAACCATTCAAAAATTGTCAACAAACGAATACTACTTAATATTGGATTCTCATTATGCAGATGCATCTGTGTTATGTCTTGACAGCTAAGATATGCAGTTTATAAAAGTTTAGCTTTAAATTATAAAATTGTTGAAGTCTAGTATCTTTAACAGATTCCATTCATTTCATAGTTAAATATTTCTGTCAAATAAATACTATATAATTCAATCTGATTTACTGGAACATGTAAGAAAGAATCTTAAATTATCCAGAAAGGTAACATTATACAAGATTGTTCTCACCAATCAGGGAACACAATCATGGATAAGTTGATGCAGGTGTTCATAATTAGTTTTACCTGTTAAATGTGCTGTGATGTGTGTTACATCATTCTTATTCAATGAGTATTGAAATTTGTCAAATTAGTAAAAGTGAAATGAAAGATTTGCTTAAGATGTTAGATAATGAATATTAGATTATCATAGATTTAGTAATTTATTATAAAATCTAATGAATTGATAAGTTTAAAAAAATGTTTCAAAATTCATTACCAATGTATTGCTTGAGCATAAAATTCAATTGGTTTACCTGTTTTGATGATCCACCCCAAGACTGTTTTAATAAAGTTATCCAAAAAGAGTGTATACGATAGGAATAAGAATCAAAAATGTAATTTGAAAGAAGATGATGTAAATCTAATTTTTGTAAAAAAAAATATCATTGTGTTTTTGACCTTTTATCTTATCATTACTCTCTAACAAAGTAACTCTAGTAACCTAATTTGTATGTTTAATAGACAATTTTTTGTAAATTTTTTTATACATTTGATTATCGGATCTATAAAGCACTCAATCGAGTAAATAAATAAAATATTGATTATTTAACATTATCAACAGCGAAACATGACTAGTTAATCATATCTTTATGCTAACTTGTACAAGACGAAGACAAAACAAAGTTGAAAGAGTGGGGCTCAAAGAGCAAATTGGTGGTATCACTGGTTGCCTGAGATTTATGATGGCATTATTGGATCAATTTGTTTTAGATTCATTTGCTGTTTGATAAAGATAATCAAACAAGTCAACTCGTCATTCTGTTTGGTAGTATTAGGAGATGTTATATCTATACGTAGTCGTTTTTGTCATAAACTACGTTCGGTGGCAAATCAAGCCAACGCTCATTTTCAGCACAAATGCATGAACTAGTCATATTGTACACGTAGCTAACAAGTTTTAATAAAAATCATGGATTATCACAATTGCAGAAGCCAATTTTGATAAGATTAAATCGATAAAATGAGCCATTGATAAGTTTAATTAATGAAGTGACCATTTGAAAGAACCAATCTTGAAGTACGTATCAACTTATTGAATGGCCCTCGTATGTAAACTATCTCGATATATCATCGTTAATAAAGGTAAAGTAAAGATAAACTAAGTTTTGAATAAAATTTAAATTATATTCTGTTACCTTTCTCTACTTTCAAGCTAAAACTGTTCTTTCAAAAATGAAATTTTCTCAATAAATATACACGTATGTTTAAGTTATTCATAAAAGATGGTCTTTAAATGCTATAATTATTGAAATGAATTACGTCAGCTGAATAATTAGCTGAGCGAAGTGAACGAACGAACGAACGCACGAGCGATAGCGAGTGCGTGAGTGAGTGAGTGAACGTAGCGAAGCACTCTGTTACCACTTGAGAAAACCGTTTCGACTTTTCAATGGAGAAGTGCGGAAGCATTGTAACAGAGGGGGAAATGTCAGGTTTTCTTGTAACTGTGGTTTTCGATTGAACGAATTCACTAAATTTTACAAACAAGGTCTCAGAAGATTTAGCTACTAATAAATGAGGCTAAGTTCGTTTGATGAGAAAATCCATGAATGTTTAGGTAACTTCCGGTCAGGTAATGTCAGTTTTTAATGTATTCTCTATGGGAAATAGCTATTTTCACGTCGAATTTGCAGAGGCTGTAGAGAATTGATTCTGTTGAATATTGACATGAGGAACACACCAAATTAATCGTTGAACTATGTAGATTATTTTCCGCCATTAAAAACTTAGACATAACTCTTATCTACACAGAAATCTACAGTCAAACACAAACATTCCGAGTGTGACCTAATGTCGGTTATGCAATGTATTTCCTATGGAGACTGTGTCCATAGCAAAAGTACATGGACACATGCACACACAAACATTGCATTAACGATATTTTGTATTTTCTGTAGGAAATCAATTGAACAGTGTCCAGTGAATTTATGTTTTTGATGATTAAATCGATCCAAATGGATCAAATAAGGTCGTTTCATAAGTTTCTCAACACTATATCCCAAACAAAATACAATTAAGTCCTATTGCTATTGATGGCAATGTAATCGATCCAAATGGATCAAATAAGGTCGTTTCATAAGTTTGTCAACACTATTTCCCAAACAACATACAATTAGGTCCTATTGCTATTGATGGAAATGTAATCGATCCAAATGGATCAAATAAGGTCGTTTCATAAGTTTGTCAACACTATTTCCCAAACAACATACAATTAGGTCCTATTGCTATTGACGGCAATGTAATCGATCCAAATGGATCAAATAAGGTCGTTTCATAAGTTTCTCAACACTATTTCCCAAACAACATACAATTAGGTCCTATTGCTATTGATGGCAATGTAATCGATCCAAATGGATCAAATAAGGTCGTTTCATAAGTTTGTCAACACTATTTCCCAAACAACATACAATTAGGTCCTATTGCTATTGACGGCAATGTAATCGATCCAAATGGATCAAATAAGGTCGTTTCATAAGTTTGTCAACACTATTTCCCAACACAACATACAATTAGGTCCTATTGCTATTGATGGCAATGTAATCGATCCAAATGGATCAAATAAGGTCGTTTCATAAGTTTCTCAACACTATTTCCCAAACAAAATACAATTAAGTCCTATTGCTATTGATGGCAATGTAATCGATCCAAATGGATCAAATAAGGTCGTTTCATAAGTTTGTCAACACTATTTCCCAACACAACATACAATTAGGTCCTATTGCTATTGATGGCAATGTAATCGATCCAAATGGATCAAATAAGGTCGTTTCATAAGTTTGTCAACACTATTTCCCAACACAACATACAATTAGGTCCTATTGCTATTGATGGCAATGTAATCGATCCAAATGGATCAAATAAGGTCGTTTCATAAGTTTCTCAACCCACATCTCAAATCGCTCAGCTATACTGCTCGCAGTAAATTCTAGTATTTTTTTAAAATTACACCTTTTATTAAACCCTATTCACGAATAGTCAAGAAAAGCAGAAATAATTTCCTTTAAATTTAATGTATTGATTTAGATTTATTGACCTTTTGAAACAAAAGAGACTAATTGATAATTATGTAAATATATAAACAATACTACGTATTTTCATCATTCGAAAAAGGTTCGCAATCAAGCTATCTTTTTGTAAATTTTATCATTCAAAATAAATGTCAATCTATTTTCACTCTTAAACATTGATTATTATGTTTTTGTAAGATCAAAACGGAAACGAAAGATTTGTTAATAAATAAAAATTACTACGTAAGTTGAAGTAATCAATTAAATAAATTTTCAAAATAACCTTTTGATTTGCTGCACCGAGGAGTAGCGTCTAACAGTCGAAAGATTGGGACAATTATCAAATTTTTTTACAAAGTTTATTCAAATTATGAAATTATTAAGTTTCATTGCCATTGGTTGGAGAGGAAATGAACGAGTTTTGATACTTGTTTCTACCTTTTTATACTGATGAACATTTAATCAGAAGACAAATAAGTTATTAAAAAACAAAACCTACACATTAAACCCTATTTCTACTTTTTAAATAGAAAACAGTAATATCGAACATAAAAATTTAAAATCTCGTAATTACTGTAACCGATCTTTGGAATTTTTAAAATATTGTAAAATACAACGATGACCAAATAAAAGTTAATGTCATCTAGAGTTATAATTAGATTGAACTTGAAAAGAAAATATAAAATAAGGTTTAACCGGTTACGCCCTTATAATGTCAAAAGAACTAGATACCAAAATTTTTATTATAAAATTAATTTTATTATTAAAAAGTCTAATCCCTCTTGATAATGTTTGATCATAAAAGCATGGATTCATACATTCGCCAATGCAGGATCATCTCCTTGTCAGTTGTCTTCACTGCATCAAATTTTAAACTTTAAACTTGATCAAACTGATTATTGGAAATAATTTTTCGTTGAATTAAAAAAAATTAATAACCTTTTATACAAAGCCAAGTTCTGCTAACAAAACTAAAATCTCAAACCCTCGGTATCAAACTTTATGAACACGAAAAAATTTAAAATTAAAAAAAAACTTTTCAACAAATTTTAATAAAACATGACAAATTCAAAGGAAACAAACTCACCTCCAGACAATGTAGACTGCAGACATTCGTGTTTGTTGTAGTACGTTGAATGTAATAACAATAAATTTCACCAATACTAAATAAAAATATTTGACACAAGAGGAGAGAGTGAGTGTGTGTGCACATTCAAATACAGACAAACACACACACACACCGACACATATGCAGACACGTACGTACATATAAAGGTAATATAATGTTGTAGACCAATGTACAGACACAAACACAACATTCAAGCATGAAAATTGTGTTGCGAAATTGTATTACGAAAAACGAAAAGAGGAGTAGAACATGAAGACACTTGAGCGTATAGAACAATACAACACAACACAACTCATAAATATTGTAATATGCTAATAACAACCGGAAGTATACGCAACATTTCAACAACAAGATATTTTCACGGTTTCCAACGGATTATTCTTTTACAATTTTTCACGAAAAGGAGTAAATCTCACTATTTTATCTTATAATTAATAGAAACACGTATAATATAGATTGGATGGATTTAGACGTTTTGCACGAATATTTAACAAGTTTAAGTAACCTTTTCGATTTATCAACGAAATGGATTGGGTTGCAAAAAAGTTGACCAGAATTCAAGAATATGTTGACAAATCGTTTTGCGCATTTAATTAAATTTATAATATCATCATTATAGTTATTTCCAACTCACAATAATGATAATGATTACATCAAAACACCGTTAAGAAAATGGCGGAAAAAGAAGAGCTGTAAAAAGAATTCATTATTGAGACGACAAAATCATTAGTCGTGAGGAAGAAAGACGACGATCAAGACGACGAAAACGAATAAGAAGGGCAATAATTGAAATTGAAGAGAGAAGATCCAGGTGTTTTTGAATGTTGAATGCACACACACATTATTTTTATTTATAATAGGGACAGAACAGAACAGCGTTGTTGAATGTTGTGTCTGTGTGTGTCTGTGAGTGCATTAAATAATTTATAATATAAATTGTAGAGAAATAATATTAATGTAAAAACACGGTGTTTTCACGAATTTGGAAGACTGAGTTTATATACTTTTTGCTTCTTATTCTTTTCCAACTTTTCTTTTCTCTTCATATAGAACGTACACACACACGTACGTGTAGGATGATTCTGTGTAGAATGTTTTGTGTTGAGAATTAAATTAAATAAATTGGACAGAAGATTCGGTATGTTTAGTTTGTGTGTTGAAAGAAAGTCTGTTGAGAGAAGACAACGGAAAAGAACGGAACAGAAAATTAAGTTGAAGTGATGAGAAAAAAATAAGAAAACGACGAAACAAGAAGAATTCTGTAGGCGTTGTACGGAATTATTAATATTAAGAAAATATATATTGTCAGTAATATATTATTCCTTAATGTTTTCCAAACAGGATTCCAATTCCTAGATGTCGTTAAGACAGGTGTTTTTGAGAAGGATTCAGTGTGTGGGCGTCTTTCGTCTTTTTCGTTCTTTTTAAATCGCTTAAAAGTTGTGTTTTTCTGTCTTTCGCAAAAAAAACAGAATAATAAGTGAATATTCTTAATGCAGAAAATAATATTATTTTGAAAAGTAGATTTCTGGGACTATTCGGAGAGAGTTTTAAGGTGAAATGTTCACTTAAAAGTTGATTTCAAGTTCACGAGTGATCGTATGACTTTTCTGTTCTGTTGATGAACTTGAAAATCTCTCAGAAGTTGAATTCTGTTTTCGAAATAAATAGATTTCACAAGAAAGGAAATAATATTTTCAATTTAAAATATATGAATAAATATTAATTTAAATAAATAAATAATTAATTTTTCACCATTTTGAAAACAAACAATATTAAACAAGGAATCATCAGAAATTAAAGAAATTATTAATCACGGCAAAATTAAAATCAAACTGATGAATTTCTTGATAAGTTGGAACTCTTTTTTAGTTAGTTAATTATCAATTGATAAGACTGATGACCTTTTATGAAGTTGTTCACGGAAGAAGAAACATGAGATGACAAGAAATATGTAGAAAAAGTTTTAAATTTCGCAAATTTAGAATTTTTAAAATGCAAAAATATTTGATCCAACATTTTCGATTGGGTTGCTTGCACGAATCGCGATTATGTTGAGAATAGTGGTTAGTTGATTAGCGTTAAACATGTAAAATCTGATTGAGATACGAGAGAGAGTTTTTAAAAGTTTAATAGTAAGTAGAACCTTTTGTTGATCAAGACGAAAACTTGAAGCCAAAACTGAAGATTGATTGATAGATTGAACACACAAACACACTTGAAAAACATATGTTGTTTAAACACGTAATCAAACAATAAATTCAGGTAATATATAACCTTTTGAATACCACTCAGGAAAAATGGTCTAACTAGAAGCGTTTGGTACTTCAACTTGGATAAACAAAATTGTTCTCAAAAACCAGACGAACGATCAAACACAAACACAAAAACAAGATCCACTAAGCGAGAGAGGCTTAAAGTCGTGTCAATAATTAATTAGTTGTTACCGTTGGAAAGATAAAGAGCCATTCGATCGAATGTTATTGTTTAAAAATAAAGTTGAAAAATGTTGATGAAAATGTTGAAATATATTTGCGAGATAAGGAAAGCACAAGAACACTAAACAACTAAAAGATCCAGAATTTGGGGAAATCTGGTGTTTTTTTCGAAAGTTGACCGTTTAAATTTGAATTGTCCTCTGATGAAGTAACAATTTGATATTCGAATTGAATAATCCCATAATCAATGAATCATTAGAAAATCTTATCGATAATTCTCTGGTCGTTCATATTTTCAATATTCGTTATGTTATGGTGTTGATGGTTTGTTTCTTTTTCGTTTCATGTTTCGTTTCGTTTGTTCGTGTGTTACTCTGTTCTTCTCTCACTCACTCTCTACCGTGTGTGTGTGTGTTGGTTCTGTTGGTTTGGTTCGAGTCAGAATCCAGTCACCTCTCTAGCACTCACTCATACACTTCCACTCACCCACAATTGATACAGAATATTCTCGTGTGTGTGTGTGTGTGAGTGTGTACATTATGGCTAGAGAAGAAGTGGTCGTGATCGTGCCAGTTTAGTCAGTCAGTGACTCATTCTCTCTATTCCTTTCACTGTGTACAGTAGAGTGTGTACGGTTCTCTTTCCTTTTCGGTTGCTCTTTCTGCCACCATCACCATCACCATCATCAGAATGCACACATTTCTGTCTGTAATGGTTCAGACGCATGGTTAAACTTGAATGAGAATGAGAGTGGCTGCTGGTTTGGGTTTGTATTGCTGTACAGTTGTCTTGTTGTACGACAACGCTACTACTACTACTATACAACTACATTTTCACTATCGTTTTCGATAATCGATACTATCGTTTCGGTATACTCTACGTAGAGTACTGTACGGTGGGGTATTGGTGAAGTAGTGGTACTCGTGGTTTTTAGTGAGGATTCTAATACTAGTTCGGTCACCGGCGAGACGACCCAAACGGTACAACGATTCAACGTTTTCTCTCTCATACTCATTTTCTCTTCCATTTCTCTCTTCCATTTCTCTCTTCTATTTCTCTCTCCATCTCCCTCTCCATTCACTTTCTCACTCTAACGGGAGAAGAGAGAAAGGTTCCCGAGTCGGCGTCATATGGCGCCCGCCGTTTAATGACGCCGACAAAGGCTCACTCTCTTTCATTCTCTCGTTCTCTCACCCCACACACACACATTCACATTCTAGCCCAAGTTGTACTATTTTTTAAATTAAGCTCCCTGTACCGTACACACAGAAACGGCGAGTTGATTGTATTCTCTCTTACTCACTCTGTTTGTGGAATATATAGAGCGTATCGAACCAAAGCCGACCATTGCCACCCTGGGTTGCATGTGTGTGTGTTCACATTGGGCGCCACGGATGGCTCCCAATCTACACTCTCACTAACTTTCGTCCATACACACAAACGTCCAATTGGACAACACACTCACAGGACTCGTTGATAGGCCGATGACGTGCATCCCGAAATGCGAGACAACTGGCGAAAGTGACTGCCGAGTGCATATCGACCAGTGTTTGGCGTAACCGGGTGAAATCGAAGGCCCCTTTTCGGACTGGCGCCCACACCATCAGCATCATCATCATCGTGTAGGGTTCATACACACGCCGTATGACGCCCAGAGTCATACACACACACTACACTAAAAATCGGTTTCCCATTGAAAGAGAAAATATTCTGCTTGGCTGCTGGGATTCCATTGAGCAAAAGAAATTGTAGTCACACTCTCATCTTTTCGTTTCGTTTCTCTCCGTGATTGTCGAGTTTGAGTGAACTAAACGAACTAAAGTGTGTGTGCTCGTTCCCGAACGCTTTTCCCTGAAACTCATTCACACTGCTGACTCCATCCATCCACGCAGAGTGCACACATCCACTTTCGGCCCCTTTGACGCTCCCTGACTCCGTGTGTGTGAGATACGAGTGCAATTGTCTATACACAAAAGAGGGGTAGAAATTGTCAAACTTTAAAAAAATTGACAATTGATGGAAAAGGAAGAAAAATTAATAAAATAAATATATAGCGTTTTAAATAAAAATTATATTAATTGATATAAATTAAAAAAATTAAATAAACAGTTTCAACCTTTTAAAAGCTATCCGGGAAAAAATCGGTTGAAATTTTAATAAAAATACAATAATATTTAAAATTAAAAATAATTTAAATTTAAATGTAAGAATTAATTTTACCTTTAAAATAACACGCTTATGTGTTTCCACCAATTAAAAATAGACTAAAACTAATTTAAAATTAAACTCAAGAGTATTTCACCATCTAATAGCTAATTCAAACCGGGTAAATTTCCTTTTCGATTTCGAAATATTCTTTGATCGGTTCTATAAATAGAAACAACCAACCACAATTCGACTTAATACCAACTTCACTCTCACTCACTCACCAATTGCAATTAACCTTTCATCATTGTGGTTTGGTTAGTTGTTGGTTGTAATTATTGTTTTGTGAGCTATTTTTTGTTTGTTTGGAAGGTGGAAAAGTTTGTTTCAATTTTGGGGTTTGCGATAGACAATAGATAGAAATGGTAGTATGGGTTGTTGTGTTGGCTATTTATAGAAACAAATACAATGAAATACGTGACCGATTCGATTTGAAATAAAAGTACGATTGTACTAATTTTGTGGCCGATTGGCCAATCGAGATAGATGGACAAATATATATTTTAGCAGTATGAAAATTGTAAATTTCAAGTTAATTTTTTCAATTATTTATTTTATGAATTTGGAAATGGATTTTGAAAATTGTTAAATAAAATTATTTGTAACCAGTTAAAAAACGATGGACAGTTACAGCTCTGTGAATGAAATTTGAAAACTGAATTATAATTTTTTAATACATTTTTTCGAATATAAAATCAATTGGAAAAACGGAAAAGAGGTGATATCTTGTGTTTGAAATTGTAAATAGTGTTAAATTTTTCAATGTAATTTTTGTTGCATTATTTTACCTTTAATAACCTTTCACCGGCTGACACAATTCTTAAGATTTCCATGTAATAACATTTTTGTTAAATCAATTCAATTTACTGGTGACTTTAATGAGAAATTACAGTCTATTAACAAACTACTGTTTGTGCTGCCATCTGGTGTGCGGCAACCTCAACCTTAAATTTAAATTTAAACTGAAAAATGACAGATTGAACAAATTTACAAGATGGACACTGTGAAGGACATTGTGCTTTAAGAAGAAATAAAAGTGACAACCTACTTAATAATGAGAGATTATGAAATGGCTCACGCGTGAGTAAAGATTCTATTGTGGAGATAAGAAAGGTTTGCACTGTTTAAACTTTCACAGTTTACCAGTTGCGGAGTAGATTACCTTTTTGATTAGTCACTGAACAAGCAATGCACAACTAGCTCGAATTAGAAATATATATATTGAAAAACATTTTAAAACTGTTATTTTTTTTTAATGTGATTACCTTATTTTAAATCAAAATCTGTTTCTTAAAGTATTGTCCGCAAATTAACTATATGCTTATAAATAGATATTATACAGAATATCTTAATATATAAAAAAACTTATGATGTGAATGAACACGTTTTAATCAGGTAAACCAGCCTTCAACTTGATAATTATAAAAGGTTAAGATTTTGATGTGTCGTATTCATACAAAGTGTCCAAATCAAACTCAAGTAATATTGAGTAACCATTCATAAATTCATAAATTCTCAACCAAAGAATACTACAACTGTAATATTGGATTCTCAATATGCAGAAGCATCAGCATAAGATGAAGTTAAGTTATGACAGTTAAGATATGGTGTTCATAAAAGTTTAGCATTGAATTATAAAATTGTTGAAGTCTAGTATGCTAAATGGATTACATTCCTTTCATAGTTAAATATTTCTGCCGAATAAATACTATATAATTCAATCTTATCAAATGAAATAACTGTGTAATTCATATTACATACATTTGTGAAAAATCGGATTAAAATGTGTTGTGCCTTTGACAGTGCTATGCCATCACGACAACGAAAAAGAAGAATTACTTTAATGTAGTTAGATTTTGAAAATGATTAAACATGTACGTACAAATTGATTGTTGAGACAAGAGATGTATACAGTTTACAAGTTTATTGAAGAGTAGAACCTTTTTTATAGATCAATGCACGAGTTTCGCTGGGAACTTCATTCAAAGATTGTTTGAAAACACACTCGAAAGCAAATTTTTGAACATGTATTCAAACAATAAACAGGTGACCTTTTGAAAAAAAATCAATAGAGTGTTTTGTACTTTATCTTGATTTAACAAAAAATTCATTAAACTAGACCAAGGAACGAGAATTAACACAAAAACAAGATCATAATGAGAGACTTAAAGTCCATAATTAATTATTTTACTATTTAAATGGTTTTGAAAAAAATATGTAATTTTGATGAAATGTTAAAATACATTTCAGGAATTCAAAAGCACAAAAAAGCAATAAGCAAAACTTATAGAGAATTTGGAGAATTGCTGTGTTTTTCTGAGGGTTGACCATTTAAATTGAATTTATCCGATCCATGAATTAAAATCTTTAACTTCATTTTAACTTTTAAATTAATTTTTCATTTAAACTTGATATATAGTTCAATCTATGAGTCTGCCAGTTCAAGAAAACCACAATAAAAACTGAGCAGTAGTTTAGAAGCAAAGAATCCAAATGATTGTGAACAATAAAACTCAGCTGCAAATGTTTGAAACTTTTATTGTTGTTAATAGATCTTTTGTAGTTTGCGTTAAGTTGAAAATTAAAATTAACCTAATCGTATTTTATAGATTAGAAAGAAGCAAAATGATTATATTTTACCTTTTAAATGGAAGTGAATGAAGCTGAGCTAATTGGATAACTACAAATTATCTCTTTGTGAAATCGTAAAATGGAAAATGTTTTTTAAACTTTAAATTGTAGTCGAATTTTGTTATTATAACAATTTTTAGGTGATTCGTTAAAACCTTTAATGGCGATGATTAACAGAAGATAAATCAAGGATACATTTTGGAGTAAAATAATGAAATAACCAAAGCTGTAAAAATAGACTAATTGTTTAGAAAACCTCAATTTGAATTGGTCTTTTAAAAAAATAATTCTTAATCAGTTCTATCGTTAAATTATCTTAAAACATATGCTTGTATAAGGTCAATTGTAAAGTAATAATTTTAGACAATTTAAAAATGTTACCTTTTATAAATGCAGCAATTTAATTTTATTAAATTCCGTTAATATTAAATTAAAAACAAAGATAGTGAATATATGAAGAATTTATGTCTTGTTTCAATGCATTTTATGAGAAGGTAAACAGGAGAATTCAAAACGATTAAGTGAATCCAAGACAAACTTGACAGCGTAATAATTGAAAACCACACAAAAAATACAACTTATTCCTGGGTTCATATTCCTAAGTTTTCTCCTAAATTTGTTAAATATTGTGTTTCGTTTTAAACAGCATGCTTGTAGTGGTGTTACAATTAGATTAAATTGTGTCAGTCAATCTGATATTCAAGGAATGAAACTGATTGCTATGTAAAGATGTTCCGTAGATAGAATTCGCTCCAGAATTATATTTATATGATTATGACCTTTGAAAAAAGCGAGGAAATAAATGGTCGTGCATTTTATTTTAAAAAGTGTAATTATATTAGTGCGACAAAGTAAATGTTTTCCGTTGATTTTCTAGTAAAGATATGCAAAAAATTGATAAAAAAGTGATCATAATTCTGAACTAAATATTCAAAGTCAATAATCCGGACTTACTCCTCAATAATTGTCCATACTCTCAAAAAAAACAATTGTTTGTACAATCTTTCCACAAAGTTTTCTTTTATTGAGCGTGTAGTACTCAGATTACCAATACTCAAAGATCACCCAATTAAACTAGTTGTAAGACATATTAGAAAAATTGTTAATAAAACAATGATTATATTCTGTAAAATTAAGTCAAATAATTTGTTTTTCTAAAATATAAATTTAAACAAATATAGAACTTTTAAAAGGGAGTATATGAGAGACAATCAAGTTATGTTTTGGGTATAAATTGATAGATTAAAAATTCGGATCTCATAATATGTTTGAGTAAAATTTAGCATATTAACCATTTTTAAAACCAAATTTGTAACGAGTCCTGCAAAACTTAAGTATTGCCTTTTACCTTTTTAACCTACTTAACACATATCCGACCTAAGCCTAACCCCTAACAACACCCACCAAACCACATAACCTACAGAACACCAAACCAAAACCCAGTCTTACAAAGCACCTAACCGCCTAACACCTATCCTACCTAAGCCTTATCCCCTAACAACAACCACCAAACCACCTAAACTACCGAACACCTAACCGACATAAGCTTAATCCCCTAACAACACTTACATAACCACCAAACCTTCTTAACACCTAACCAAAACCTAATCCTACACGGCACCAAAAGACACAACTCATAAAACAACTCATACTTTACACATGGACATAAGATTACTTTTAAAATTGTCAATTTTAATAATTTTTAAAAATAAAATGTTGAAAGATTTTATTGGACACAAACACATGCACATGATTCATAAACAAAAATGTTATTTAATGATTCTAAAAATACCTCTTTCAAGTAGAGAAAGAAAATCAAAAGAAAAGACAAATATGTACATACCATACAGCGAAAGATTAATACATGATGTAATTAACAAACCAAAATACCTTTAATAAATTGGACATTTCGAAAACTCGGAAAATCAAATGAAAGTTTACAAATATGACAATCATCAGGAATTCAAACATTAAATGGACATAGGACGCATTATTCAGTAGAGTTTCATTCAGTGACTTGAGTCATGTCATTCATTTGAGTAACCAGGAATAGAAAAAGGAGTTTGCATTTTTAAACATTTAATTTTTAAGAAAAACATTACTTGAAGAATTTCGATTTAAATTATAAAACAAATATTGAAAAACATTTCAATGTTGATTAAACTTGAAATGAAATAGTTTTTACCTTTTGTTTAGCCATTCATTGTACAAAGCCAAACTCTATAAAATTCAATTGCTCGAGCTAGCCGTTTATTTTGAAACCCAATGTAAAAATGGTTATTTGTAATGTGATTACCAGTTTTATGATGGACACCAACATATTACGAAACATTTTCAGTTAATTAGCAATATTAAACAATAATAATTCATAAAATAAAAATCATATATAATATTTAAATACCTAAAATCCTAAGCTTATGATGTGAATTAATCAGGTTACTCGCCTACAACTCGATTATCATTACCATAGATAAATGTTAAAAAGTCATTGACGAATTGATTCTCCGATTTTATCATTTAAAAATACGTATAATGACTTTGGTGTGTTTTATTCGAACAAGTTGTCCAAATTAAACTCCAGTAATATTGAGTAACCATTCAGCAATCAAAGTCTAAGAATCAATTAATATTGGACTCTCATCATCCAGAAAGAATATGTGTTAAGATAATATCATATTATGCATAAAAAATTAGCTTTTAATTATAAAATTGTTGATGTCTATTATGTAAATAGAACAAAAAAAATGTTTTCGACTTTACCATTTATTGAATCTAGACTGTCCTATGGTAATGAAAACTATCCGGAATACTACATTTCTGCAAAAAAACATAAACTGCACATAAAATTAATCTTAAACAAATTTTACTTTTTTAGAATGTTTCTACCAAATTTAAATACTATAATTCAATTTAATTTACGGAAACATGTACAAAAGAATTTTAAATTTCAGATAGTCGAGGTAACATTAAACAGGATTGTTCTCACACGTCATGGAAAACTACGAGTTAATGTAGGCGTGAATAATTTGCTTAACCTTTTAAATGGACAAGTGACGGGAAGTTCTGTAATTCTGAAGTTAATGTAATAGTCTAATTTTATTAGAATATTCTAATACTAGGTTAAATATTTTATTTAATCAATAATACCATCATTTGATAGTACTTTTCCCATTAATCAACACGCGAGTTCATTGAGTGCATTTCTCAGTCAGTAATATGTAATGTTTTTGTCCTGATAACCATTCAGTCAGTCAATATGATGAGTCAGTCTTTGTTCGAAGTGAATCGAAGTGCGAATCCTTTAGTCACGTAGTCATTTTGTCGCAACAACAGCTTATCAGTGATGCCAGGTTAGGTACCAGAAGACCTAGATACCGAAATGGTAACACAGCAATTGACACGACCATTGGAAATCCTTAAAAGGAAAGTACAAGACCGAACACGCACACACTTCCTGATCAACAACACACAACAGTCACCTGAGACACGCATTATCGTATAATGGGAGTAACTCTTTCACCAATTGAGTTCAACCCTCTCTATACAACACAGTGAATCCCAACATGTCGAATGATCGAGTTTATCTCGCATCATTCGAGTAACTTCTAGTGAGATTCAAATCTTGCTAACACCCCTTTCGTAATACCACAAGATGGGCACGAACGTACCCAGGCTTCCGTCCACCAAGGAGCCAAACACACACGCACACACCAACTGTTGCCTAAAATCCCCCAAAAGTCCAAGTAATCAAAAGTATAAAAGCCTCACATCTAGGCGAGTCCAACTATTCTGGTTTGACCCGATCAGTTTCGTGGCGTTCTTCTCCAGCGTCTACTAAGTTCCTTCTGAGGTCATCTCATCTCACGACGACGACGCTTCCATCAAACCACCATCTCGAGTCAACCGTTTTCAGCCCGAAACACCCAATTTCCACCCGAACGTCTCCGATCACCAACTTCTAGTGCAGTCCTGTTCACCAACACCCAAACTCTGTTCCGTTTCAATAACAATAGTCGTGAATTGTTCAGTGTGATCAATCTCCTGTTCATTCATTCTCAAATTGGATCATTTATGATCCAATCCACTGTTTTCCGCCTTACACTCTGCAATATTTCAATTAAAACTTTCTTCAACAAATTGACTATTCTCATTTACCACATCTGCAAACGTAAAATCTATTCGAACTTTGACCGTTGACCTTAAAGTCAGCAAACTGTCGAATTGAGTCTCAATCATAGTACCGAGTATTAACATACGAAAAAGCTTAAATATTACATTAACATTCACAAATGGAATTAGTGAGACCAAAGATGATGTGTGTTATTTGATTTTTTGTTCATTGAGTATTGAATTAATCAAATTAGTAAAAAGTGAAATGAAAGATTTGCTTAAGATTTTGAATAACAATTCGTTTAAGTCCCGCAAAACTGACGTTTTGCCTTTGGAACTTGTACGAAACAGCTGACAGCAAGATGCCAGCGGCGCCCCCACCCGCCTTAAACAAAAAACTAACTAAAAACCCAAAACCTAATCCTTAACCACACCTACCTAACCACCTAAGTCCTAATCCAAAAACCATTCTAACACGGAACTTGACTTAACTCAAAACCCATTCTATCACGGCACCTAACCTAACCCAAAACTCATCCTAGCACGGCACCTAACCTAACCCCAGAACACATCCTATCACGGCACCCCTAACCTAAACCAAACCCCATCCAAACACGGCACCTAACCATCCTTAAACATAACCAAAACCTATCATAACACCCACAAAACCACCTAATCTAACCTAAACCTACTCCTATGAAAGCCCAACACCCAACAAACTACCTAACCTAACCTAAACATAAACAAAATCTCAAAATTATGAACATTTATGATCAAAATATGATAAATTGATAAGTTAGAACTTTTTTCATGATTCGTTACTAATATACCATTAGTATAAAATTCATTTAATTTTTATTCTTGTTTTTAACCTGATGAACGACGACGGTACTGTTCAAATTGAGTTATTAAAAAAAAGTACTCTATAATACTGGAATCAAATGTCATTTTTCCATTCAATTATTAAACATTGAAACGTTAGTTTAAGTTAAACTTATTTACCTTTGGCAAAAAAACCTATAAACAATCCCATCGGAATATTTTATTCTAGTAAATGAAAAAAAACAAAAAATATCTATAAACTATGATATGTTTTCGAAAACTGACAAAAACACAGTTATTAGGTAAATTTCAGATCTAGAGTATAATAACATTGGATATAAAAAATATTCTCATTCATCTGTAGTAATCATAGAATAAATACTATATTGATCTATGACTGAAAAACATGGTTAACCATTTAAATCAAAAGGAAAGGCACATCTGAAAAATACGAATCCCGAAGGGGGACATAGAATTAAAAAACAGGCAACACTTGAACCAGAAATCCACTGGGAAAAAAACATGCGAATTTAGAACTTTTACTCATTTTTTCAACGAGTTGTTGCAAGTGAGAAAGACCTTTTTATAGAGTAAGAACATAAATAAATACTTTAATAAACACAGACTGATTTGTGTAAAACAAAGAGAAATTTGAGATTATTAAGTAAATATCTATAGTTTATCTAGTTAAAAGTCTAAAAAAAATCCACACAAATAAGATAACGAATAGCTAAGTTTATTTTCTTAAAATAATCAGATAAAAAGGGCAGCTTATAAAATTTCTATAACTTTTGTAAAACTTTTGGAATAATGCATAAGACTGAAAATGCGCAGGCGCATAAAACGAGAGAAATACCATTTAGAAAAGATACGTAATGGATTTACTTTCCAATTAAAATCCTGTGAACTCATAAAAAGCACTACTAATAAAAAACAGCACAAATCTTATTTAAATTAGAAATTGTATTTAAGTTGTCTTAATTTATTGACAAGTATTAATAAACCTCTATTATTTTGAATAATTTCGAAATATTAAATTCTAATTACTTTAAGTTTTGTCTCTTGGATCAACATTTAGATAGTTTCAGATCTAGAGAAGATATATTTTGGCAATAAAAGTGTAATATTACAGAAGCATTTGCAAGTAAGAGAGTATAATTCCAGATAGTAGTAGATTAAAGATTTCTACATGTCAGGTAGAGTTAAGCTATCTTGAACTAAAATTCTTTTAATTTCCAAAACCTAAAAACTTGAGATTAAAGTTCAGATATGGTAAATTTAGAATTATTATTATTGAAATAACGGAGACTTAATTGTATTCTTCGAATGCAAGTTTCAACAATGCATGATTTAGTTACCTTTTAAACCGGAAAGCTGAGACTGATGGAAATTCACATATAATAAACATTACCTTTCACCGTACATTGGTAAACCGTTCACCGAAATTCAATTAAGGTATGCTATGGTTATAAAGTGTAAATTACTTTTGGAAAATGTAGGGATCAGAAAATTGGGCTCATGGAATTGATAAAAATTATTATTAAAAAACCTTTACATTGCTGCATTACTCTCCTCATGAAGTTATTGCACGATAAAACCTTTTAAACAGGCAATTTGATTTTTCTTAATATCGTTTATGATTTCAGAGGTTAGTAGCAAAACATTTATATATTAGAATTGCTTTCACAACAAGGATTTTTAAAATTGACTTTATAGTTGAGTTATTACAACTGTTTCAAGTTGAATCCAATCATGGATTTAGTAATGTATCTCAGATTTATGATAATTTATGACTATCTATCTATCTATCTATCTAAATGGGTGTAACGTTTTAAACTTATGTAAAACCAACGTTACCAACTTTATTGAAATTTAAAAAATGAATTTTAAATCTTTCAATAACTGATTCGATATCACACACATTCATCTCTGTAATAAAAATTTTACTTTAAATAAAAGAAGACACTAAATAAATGAATTAATAATTTTAACACAAAAAAATATATAAACCAGAGAAAGACCTTTAAATTTGTGCCACAATCGATTCAAATGCCAATGACCAAATAATATATCATACAAATAATAATTTGAATGGCTGCTATATCTAAAATACAATTTTTTGAGATTTTGAGCACGTCACGCACTGGTTTACATATTTTTAAGTATCTGTGCCAAATTTCATAAAAAAACATAATAAAAACCATTAAAAATATTAGCGCAAAAGGCATATAAATACAGGGAAACACCATTTAGTACGATACGGAGAAGTAATGTATGAACAATAATTATTAGTCCATCAAAAAGAATCAAGTGTTTTAAGGGAAATAGAACTTTGTTGAAAGCAAAAAAACATAAAAGAATCTTCATACATCGAACAGTTGGATCAATTCAATTGGACAACTGGATCAAATGAATCAATTCGTTGAAATATTTTTATTTGCATATCTATCCTCTGGTTCGCTCAATTTGACAATTCCGGAGCATATTTTGCATATCTATCCTCTCGTTCGCTCAATTTGACAATTCCGGAGCATATTTTGCATATCTATCCTCTGGTTCGCTCAATTTGACAATTCCGGAGCAAATTTTACACATCTACCACCTCGTTCGCTCAATTTGACAATTCCGGAACATATTTTGCATATCTATCCTCTGGTTCGCTCAATTTGACAATTCCGGAGCATATTTTGCATATCTATCCTCTGGTTCGCTCAATTTGACAATTCCGGAGCAAATTTTACACATCTACCAACTCGTTCGCTCAATTTGACAATTCGTGAGTGGATTTAAAAAAAATAATACAATTACAGAATGTCAAAATGCATTTGAAAATTGAATTTGATTAAATTGAAATATTTTATTTACGATTACCTGTTGATTTCCCAGATCCAAATTACTGATCAAATGTTTGAAAATTTTTGATAATAAATGATTAGTTGATGTCACTAAATTAAAATGATTCGTTAGTATTGATAGATAGTTAGATAAATACAATGTCGGAGCGAGAATATAAAACAATAATGGTAAAACATCGAAATTTGTTTGGATAAAGTTGAATATTTAAAAATTTATTTAGTATAACTGGGAATATATTAAACTGTTTTACCTTTTATAACCTGATCAGTGAAATGGGAATTAAGGGGAGTTCTCAAATATGCAATGCACTAAATTCATTCTTTTCAAGATAGACAGTTCAACTTTGCGACAGAATCAAGATAAAAAGGAGTACACTGAGTGCGAAGTAAAAAGACCAAAGATGATGAGAACGAATTGATTGATTGATTGAGGATGTTGACATTTCGACGAAAAATGATATTACACTTATATTAGTCGAAATAATGAAATAATGTAGTTAATTAAACTAATAACTTGTAAGTGAGAGGTAACCTTTTTAAAAACATTATAATCAAATACCAATTTATATAGACAAATAAGTGAAGAATTTAAGAAAGAAACAAAGATAAAGAAACAATAGGTTTGAAATTCAATAAAGGCAGAAAGTTTATTTATAAACGTTATAAGGTCACGTTCAAAATTTTGACAACTATAAAAACCCTTTATTCAAAAAATAAAGAAAAACAATTGAATTTAATTGGATAATAAATAGGTTTAGAAAAACATTTGCGATTCTGTCAAAGAAAGTTACCTACAGTTGGCTCAATTTAATAGAATAACAGATGATAAATACATTTTCTTATCGATTAATATATGGCTGAGAGAGTATTACTACAATTACCAATCCATTGAGATCTCGTTCCATTTATATGTCTTGTCAAGATAGACAATCAATGCGGGCAATGAAGCAATAAACACAATATGCCAAGTAAAGGTGAGGGAGTTAGGAAAACCATCTAGCAATAACCGATCCGTAACTGCCGATACGAAGACGACAAACCTAAGTTTTCCAAAAATTATTGCACCAAACCTTTAAAATTCCTTACCTATTCTTGTGAAAATAAATCCTTGAAGAGAATAACTTGTAATAGTATTCTTAAATAAAATTTCGCATAAAACCAATAAAAGTATTAACACAAAAATCACGTGCATAAAAATAATGAATTTAATTAATTGACAAAATTATTAAATGATTAATAAATGCAAGATTTGCATTAAATCATAGAAAGACCTATTAAATGGCAATTCAATAAACCCGACTCAAAGAATAGACTTAATGGAAAGAATGCAAAATTCGCATACAATAAGAATACCCATGCACATTAAATGAGAAAAACCTACAACTGAGAAATTGGGATTATGTGCAGAATTAAAATTTACTGTATTTAGATTTTGCATAAAAATCAGAGGAATGCCATTTTAGAATGTTCAAGAAAAATAAGTCATTAATTTCCCATAAAACTCCAATGAACGCATAAAACCACAAGTAGAGAACGCATGTGGAATAGAAACATTCCTTTTCAATATGCATTTTCAATAAAAACAATCGTTCTTACTACCTTTCTACAAATTTCTTCTTGAATTAGTGCTACTGACAAAAAAAATACAATTGTTTAAAAGCAACGGAAACTTATTAAATAAAAAATATTATTCAATAACAATTTATTAAAAACATGACAATATTGTATAAAACCATAAATCCCCTTATTAAGACGAAACTTGTATTTTAAATTTATAAGTGAGAAAAACGCATAAGACTGAAAATGCTCATGGGCATAAAAACAGAGAAATACCATTTAGAAACGGTTCCTGAGATTTCAATTAAATATTAGATAAAGTATTAGGTTAACAAAACTAATTGTACTTGAATTGTCTCAATTGAATTGTGATTGAAAAATATTATTAAACTTAATTGTTTCTAAGAATTTGTGTTAGATAATTCTCTAATAACTTTGTATTTGCTTTTGGGAACATTTGGATAGTTTGTAGTTTCAGATATGAATGATTGCAACTTACCAAAAATTAGTGTAGTTTACAGTTAAAAGATAAATGGGAGAACGATCTTCCCTTGAACTTAACTGATTGGTGTCGTGCAGGGAAATGAATTTTTGTTCGATTTATCAGTGATTTTAAAAAGACCAAATGTTCTTTTACTTATTTAACATACGATACTACTTTTTGAGAGTCATAGTAAATTGTAAAAATAATTTTTTAAAAAAATTTATAAACGTCTTCTTGTATGGAATTTAGAATTTAGAATTCGAAATAGAATTTAAACAGAATTAATGAGAATAAAATCAAAATTGATTAAAAATCAAAATATATATTTTATTGAGAGTAAAGTTTTGTTTATGATTTCATTTACTAAAATGCATTTTGTTTTAACAAATTTAACCTTTAAGAGCAAGGCCCAGTGGTAATATACATAATTTATTTGCTAAATTATTTCATTTGAAAAAAATATTAATAATGCAATGATTATATTTTGTAGGCTTAAAACAAACGTTCCAAATCAAAAGAACATTTGTAAATTATCAAAACTACTGAAAGTTTTAATTTAGCTAGTAGGTTAACCAGTTGTGAAAAAAGATTGACAAAATTTAGCCAAAATTGTGGTTAATTAAACTATGAAAAGGTGTGCCGAAAATTTAAAAATTGAATTTTTACCTTTACATTACCTTAAGACATTGTAAAGCCTAAATCGAATTTAAATTCAATCAATTAGTTTGGCTTGACTTATTAAAAGAAATCGTTTACATTGTACAATGTACAGTCCAAAAAGAGGAGAAAGAGAAGAAATGTACAGAGAATGCCTTGAGACTAAACTAACAAATCAGATTACTTTATTTAACAGAAACATTATTTTGAATAATTTTGAATTATAAAATTAATGTATTTAAGTCAAATGCAACTGACTTTGGATTTAAAAATAATAAATTTGATCTTTACGTAAAATGTGCATGTTTAAATGTGGTAGGTTTAAATAGGTTATTTTTAAATTTAAGGAAAATTTAACCTTTTTTCTTCACCTAGTTGGAATTTCAAACAGATATTTTGTATTGCCTTGAAAAATTCTAAGTCTCAATAAAGTTTTGATAAAAACTTAAATATTTTACATAAAGCGCGACTATTAAACACTGTTTTACACATGGAACATAACTGATAGCAAGCTAATGAATTAAGTAAACGCATGAAAAGTCTTTTAAAACCGAAAATGTGCATAAGGAACAAAAAGATTTAAATGAATATTAAAAGACGACAATATTAGGGAAAGACCGAATAATATCATTGCTAAAGTTGTATAACCAAAATTTGCTGAACAAGATTGACCCGCGAATTAAACCATTTCCAAAAGATAAAATAATCCCATAATAAAATTCACTTATTAATAGTAATACTAAAATAAAATATTAATCAAGTGTTAAACGAGGTTATGTTATGTTTTCTTGAAGTTTAATGAGTCCAATTATTGACTCTTGGATACAATTTCTACATGAGGAATCGACACTTGTAAATGCGCTCATTTAAAGACGAGACATTTAACTCCAACTTACTTCTTAGCGTTTGAGCATTCCAAGAAGGAAGTCTTCATAATATACCAAAGAGTAGATGCAGTTCAAATCTTTTCGAGAGTTTTGTAATAAATTAACCTTTTAAAAGTCTAGTAACAATTGAACAATAAGAATGGTTGCTGTAATTAATTAACTAATTACAATAATAAATACATCTTTTAAAATAGAATTTGCGAATAATTTTCCTTGTCAAAACAATATTTTATTCTTAAAAACATATATCTAGTGACTTACTTCACCAAGACAACAGATTTTTCCTGAACTTGGACTTCTCTGCACAGATTTATTATAATATTTATATTTAAAACCTCATACGATTGAATCTGTTTATGAACTAAATTGAAAATTGTGAATTGATTGAATTCAAACCGTAAATTTACGATTACCTATTGATTCCCTCACAAGAAAAATTACTGATGTAATGTTTGAAATTTAAGATTTTTGATAAAAATGAATAGTTTGAGTTACTTAATAAAAAATCAATTTGTAAATACAATGTTGGAGTGAGAATATTGGATAATTATGTACAAATATATTAAAAAAATTCTGGATAACTTTGAATTATAAAAATTGATTTTGTCGAGCTTTGAATATATTAACCTGTTTTTACCTTTTATCTTTAGAGTTGTGTCGTTTGAATTAGGGGGAGTTTTCAAATATGCAATGCATTATATTAATTCTTTTCAAGACATACAGTTCAACTTTGTCCTAGTCGAGATAAAGAAGGAGATCAATAGAGTGAGAAGTAAAAAAAAGATGATTTGAAGAACGAATTGACTGAGTGATTTAGAATGTTTTTTTAATGGTATTTTATTGATCTCTGCGACCAATGCTAAATTGAGGATGTTGACATTTCCATGAATTAACTTACTGTAAAAGATGCAAAATTCGCATAAAATAAAATGCTCATTCGCAATAAAATGAGAAAGACCTAACACCTATATAAGAAAAATCAATATTCATTATATGATGTGTTGGGAACAGGTAGCAAAATACAATTGCATAAAAACAACAAAAACTTATTAAATAGAAAAATATTGTTAACAATTTATTAAAAACATTAAAAATTCGTATAACAACAGAAAAGTATTTTAACTTTATAAGAGAGAAAAACGCATGAGACTAAAAGTGCCCATGTGCATGAAAACAGAAATACCGTTTATAAATCGAACCTGAAACGTTTCCGAATTGAACTGTGATTGACAAGTATTATTAAACTTTATTATTTCAAATAATTTGTAATAAACAATTCTCTAATGCCTTTGGATTTGCTTTTTTGGAAACATTTGGATAGTTTGAAGTTTCCGATCTGAATGATGGCAACTTATCAAGAATTATTGTAGTTTACCTTTAAAAGAATCCAAACTAAAGTAAAGACTGGACCTACCGAATTACAAAATAGCATAAAACTAAAATTTTGCTTGTGCATATAAACAAGACGCAAAAACCTTATCCACTAGGCACCTGGTATGGATAGTTCAATGAAGCTAAAATAGTTTCCTTTAATACTGAGCCTGATTTTTTGGAATTAAATCTTAATATTATAATAACGTACTCTTGAAGCAGCTTTTTGGAGTTTGCTTAATGTTGAATACATTTGTGCATTAGATTAGTTGCACTTTGGACATATTTAAAAACTATAAATTTTCTAATTATATAAAAAAATAAATACCATTTAATGAAATCAACAAAGCTTCACCGAACTATTCAAAAATACCAAAACTTTAAAAATAAATAATAAATGTGTTGTTCGGGAAAGATAAAAGGTATAAGAAACAATTGTATAGAAATTTATTTAAACCAATTAAAATCGAGATAAATCAAGTAGAACGATCGTAAAAGCAATTCAAAAATGTGCATGATAGATTGTGAAATAAATTGTGTAGTTGCCGTTTGTAAAAGTTGTTAACAAGGGAGAATCTAATTTATCCCTTTAATTATCAAAGATTTAGTTTTTTGAAGAATAGAAGCCCATCGAATAAGTGAATCTAATGTTGAAATAAAGTTAAGTGGATTTAAGTGAAGTTAAGTTTAAAGAACTTGATTAGAATTAAACAATTCGATAACCAAAAAAAGCTGAAAAAGTGAAGATTGGCAAAAAAAGAGAGATTCGATCACTTGGAATATTCGACTTTTTGTTTGGTAATTGCCAAAGCCAATTGCTGGGAACTGTCGTTTGAACATAAATAGCTATAAAAATTAAGAAACCCATTAAAAAATATTTAGAGGGCAACCCAATTAACAGGCATTCGAAGAAAAATCGCTTGACCAAATTTTGCGGTGAAAGAGAAGAAAAAGTTTGACTAACGAGTTGACTTGTGACTGATTTCCAAAAACTTTAACCCTCCGACTTTTTGAAATAACTAATTGCAATAGACCTTTGTATAAATAGACAATACAGTCTCAACCAAACTAAATAATTTTAAATGACTTTTTAATTTGAATTTAAATCTTTTCCGTAATTGAAATACAATAACCTTAAGTAAAAGGCAATTCGAAATTTTAATTGTTCTCTTCTGCTGCTTTCTTTTAGGCCCTCCACATTTTGACATTCATTAGTATTTACTTTCAATGATTTGGATTCGAAATTCATTTCTACATGCACAGAAAATAATCCAATGAAAATTAGCAAGATTTAAATTGAAATTTCATAAAACCTTTTAAAAGGAGAAAATTTGAAAAGACTGAATTTAAAAAAATAGACTTTAATTAAAAATGAATTTAATTTGAAGAATTAACAAATTTTAAATATTTAATTAATGAACATAAAAAAATTGTTAGAGTTGTGAGAAATAAGTTAAAATGCAACCATTTTTAAAAAATGTCAATACTCGAAGCAAGTAATACAACTGAATTTTTATTATTTTTAATTATTCAAATATTAGTCAATTCCATAAAGTCAAAAGTGGATTTTTGAGTTTAAGTAGAAGAAGAACTCACTCATTCTTCAGTATTAAGATTATTATTACTTAATCAGAAATTTGTTTATTTTTGAGAATTTGTTATTCGGTTAAACCAATAATGTGAGATAATGTGGCTTATTTATAATACAACACGACAAAACTAGACTTCAAATGAAATATTAAAATCTAAAATAAGTTCTGACATTTATATTATGTATAAATTTAGATTTAATAACCATTTAAAATATAACAAGCAAAAGACCATGGAAAAATTACATCTAAACATATGCAGTTAATTGACTTGAACAATAAGTATTAGTCAATCAAAAAGACTCAAGTGTTTTAAAGGCAATAGAACTTTGTTGAAAGCAAAAAAAAACATAAAAAAATCTTCATATATTGAACAGTTGAATCAATTCAATTGAACAACTGGATCAAATGGATCATTATTTAAACACTATTTGACACATGGAACACAACTGATAGAAAGTTAATGAATTAATAAAATGCATGACAAGTCTTTTAACATAGAAAATGTGAATAAGGAACAGAAAGAACAAAAAAGACCGAATAAACACATAAATGCATATGCCCACAAAAAATCATTGAGAAACCTATTACAAGACATGAACATCTTTAACGAAATGTATATTGTTTTAGTTGAATACTTGTCTGGTTGCGTCAAATCGCTCAACTATACTGCTCGCAGTAAGTTCTAGTTAAATATCGATGTAATGTAATCTTCAATTTCGAATACATAATTTCGAACAATAAAGATTCTCAATTAAAAAATACAAAGGTGAGAAAGAGAGAAAGAATACAATCAATCGAAAAAACTTTGTGATCCCAGTAACCGCAGTAATCTTCAGATTCTCATCTTTGGCTCCCACTTACATAAACATAAACATCAATCGGTAATGCATTAAGAAATTAACCAGAAATTAACATAGTTCAAATTGATTCTAATTTGAAAATTTGAAATGCGTGAGTGTGAATTAGTAACAACAGATCAGTAAGAATGATTACTGTAATTAATTAACTAATTACAATAATAAACACATCTTTTTAAAAATAGAATTTGCGAATAATTGTCCTTATTAACACAATATTTTATTCTTAATAACAGTTATCAAGTGACTTACTTCACCAAGTGAATAGATTTTCCTTGAACTTGGACTTCTCTGCACAGATTTATTATAATTTTTACATTTAACCTCATACGATTGAATCTGTTTAATGAACTGACTAGTGAATTGCAAATTGTGAATTGATTGAATTTAAATCTTAAATTTACGATTACCTGTTTATTTCAAGATCCAAATCTCGATTTAATGTTTAAAAAAATGATTAGTTGATGTCATTTAATTAAATAATCCGTTAGTGAATACAATGCCGGAGCGAGAATAAAAAAAATAAGGTAATACATCGAAATTTATTTGGATAGCGTTGAATTTTAAAAATTAATTTTGTTGAGCTGTGAATATATTAAATTGTTTTACCTTTTATAACCCGATTAGTAACATGGGAATTAGGGGAAGTTTTCAAATATGCAATGTACTATATTAATTCGTTTTACGACAGACAGTTCAACTTTGCGCCAGAGTCAAGATAAAGAAGAAGAACGATGAGTGTGAAGTAAAAAAACTAAAAATGACAAGAACGAATTGATTGAGTGATTGAGGATGTTGACATTTCTACGAAAAGTGATATTACATTTATATTAGTCAAAATAATGAAATTATAAAATTAATCAAACAAATAGCTTTGAAGTGAGAGGCAACCTTTTTGAAACCCATATAACCAAATAAAAATAATCCAGACAAATATCTGGTGAATTTAAGAAAGAAAAGAAGAGAAATATAAAAATAAATCTGAAATTCAGTAAAGTCAAAATTTTATTTATAAACTTTATAAAGTCACGATCAAATTTTGACAACTATAAAAACCTTTATTCAAAGAAAGGAAATCAAATGAATTTCATTTATAATATATAGATTTGAAATCCTTTGTGATACTGTCAAAGAAAGTTGGCTCAATTGAATAGAATAACAGATGTTCAGTACATTTTCTTTTCAATCAATGTATGGATGAGAGTGTATTACTAAGATTACCAATCTACTGAGATATTGTGCCATTTATATGCCATGTCAAGGTAAACAAACAATGCGGCTCGTAAATCAATAAATACAATATGTCAAGTAGAGGTGAGAGAGTTAGGAAAACCATCGTGCATGAACCGAGCCGTAACTGCCGATACGAAGACGACAAACGTAAGTTTTACAAAAAATTATTGCACTAAATCTTTAAATTCCTAACCTATTCTTGTGAATTTAAATACTTGAAGAGAATAACTTGTAATAGAATTTTTTAAATGAAATTTCGCATAAAACCATTAAAAGTATTATAACAAAAAATCATGTGCATAAAAAAATAATGAATGCAATTAATTGACGAAAATTTAAAATGATTAGTAAATGCAAGATTTGCATTAAACCAGACCTATTAAAATGCAATTCATTAAACCCAATTCAAAGGATAGACTTACTGGATAGGATGCAAAATGATTAAAATGAAACCAGTTAGTAAATATTCTTTTAAGCTATCTCGTGTTAATTTCAATAAAACTTGTGTAGCACATAAAAAGACGAAACTAAAAAACATAAAATTGAAAATTCCCATTGTGCATAAAAAATCAGAGGAATACCATTATAAATAATTCAAGAAAACGATTCATTAAAATCCCATAAAACTACATGTTGAGAACGCATGTTTGAATAGAGACATTCTTTTTCAATTTGCATTTTCTATAAAAAAAAACAATTGTCCTTACTGTCTATCAACAAATTTCTTCTTGAACTAGAGCTATTGACAAAAAATACAATTGCATAAAAGCAATGGAAACTTATTTTTATATAAATATAAAAGCCATTTATTAAAAACATGAAAAAATTATATAAAACCATAAAACCCCTTATTGAGACGAAACTGGTATTAGAACTTTATAAGAGAGAATAAGACTGAAAATGCTCATGCGCATAAAACAGAAATACCATTTAGAAATTGCACTCGAGTTCTCCGAATTAAATTGTGATTTACAAGTATTATTAAACTCGATTATTTCAAATAATTTGTATTAAATAATTTTCTAATGACTTTGCGTTTGTTATTGGGCAACATTAGGATAGTTTGTAGTTTCAGGTATGAATGATGGTAACTTACCAAGAATTATTGTTGTTTACCTTTAAAATAATCCAAACCAAAGAAAAGACCGGATCTACAGAATTACAAGATAGATTACAAGAAGTATAGCACTGAATTTGCGCATGCGCATAGAAAACAGAGGCAGACATCTTATCCACTATAGTATGAAAAGTTCAGTGATAAAAAAGATAATTTTCTTTAATAATGGGCCAGTTTTTTGGAATAAAATTACAATATTTTTGGATTCCGTTTGGAAGTGTTGATGATAGTGATGATTGTTCTTAAAGTTTGAATCTTTTGAAACCGCCTGCATAGTCATCAAATTTCACATCTATGATCTATGATCTGTTCTATGCCAGAATGATTGTGACAGTCACAACATGAATCACACTATAAACACTAACCAACTTTATTTTACCAGTGATTAAACGAATCATTGGAATGAAAATCAATCTATTGACGACAAGTGTCATGTCAAGTACAAATGTAAGGAGATAGAAACCAGTAAAGGAGAGACCAGCTTGAACAAATTGCCGAATTCAAATACTTTGGAATAACTTTTGAAAGTTATTGAGGACAAGCCTGAGATTAGGACCGACGTAACGCATAGGCAATAAAAACAATTTCCCGAACGGTCGTTCACAAAGCCGAATTAAGCAGGCCAACCAAACAGTGTTCAAATCGGTATACCAATGCTCATGTACAGATATGAGACGTGGATTCTAAGGGACACGACAGGATCGCGTATACAGTCTTCAGATTCCTGTGATCTCTGACAAGATTGGTGTACGTAACTTGGAAGAACAAAATAAAAAACGACAATCAACGCGCGGATATTGGAATTGAGCCGCTACTATGGATCGAGAGAAACCAACTATGTTTGTATGGTTACATATTGAGATTACTACCAGTAACCAGTGTAGCAACCAATAGCAGCGAACGGCAATCAGAATTCTACTGTAAAGCTAAATGTATTATTGACATAATTGGTTTATGAACTAAAAATAACCATTGAATGACCATTAATAATGCATAACGAATGAACGAAAGTTTAATCAATGTTAACAAGTGAAAACGTCACAAAATTGTAACATTAGTTTTATGGCAGGCATTAACATTGTTATTGTATAATAATTTACACCAAAAAGAACTTAAACTTCAAATTTTGGTTAATGATTTATATTTTATTAGCAATTTTTAAATCAATAAGCATTAGTGAAATGAGATGATGTCTTGAGATTGATCGTGTCATGAGGAGTGGGTGCTGAGGTGGAGAGGGGGTGTGGTGCGGTGGTTGGGAGGGGTGTTGGGGGGGGGGGGTGGTGGTGGGGGGTGTCGTTGGCGCGAGAGCGCCTTGCGAGGGTCGCTTGCGACCCGAGCATTTTCTTGTAAGGCTTATATTAAGATATTAAGAAATGAACTAAACAAATTTTTAAACCGTTTCTAAATGAGAAAGATGATGAGAATAAAAAATTAGAAAAAATACTTTGGAAAACTAAAAAATCATTAAACAATGATCATTGTCATGTTTTAGGTATATTCAGTAAATATTTGTAGTCTCGGATCTAAAAAAGACAAGTGAAATTGCGGTTTTGACCTTTTTTAATTGCTTGTGTGAATTTGGGTCAATAATTTTTTTATTGTGATGTGTTGATGTGATGTGTTAGAATAGTTAGAAATGACTATAATTTTAAAGTTGATATTACCTTTTATAAAACTTGAAGAGTTTACTTCTAACTAAAAATTTTAATATATCCAATCTTTGATGAAATAAGATCAAGTGTAAAACTGTCAAAAACCTTGTAATGTTTTTTAAGTAACTTCTGGTTGAATAATGAATCGAAAAGTTACAATTTTCGATTTTACATTATCTTTTGAATTAACTTTTTATGTAAACTTCCATTTAGTCCATATTCATTTAGTTTGTTTTGACTGGAAAGTTGTAATCAGCTGGGCCTTTTAGCAGGTTTTATTTGATTCATATTATACACGTGTTGTGGAAAAATTCATAATGGATTACCTTTTAATTAATCAAATGCAGAAATGTAGGTTGAATTACTAATCAGACGAGACATATAGAATAAAGTTTTCAAAGTATTTGTAATAAGATATCCGTTTTTAAAAAAGACTTGAAATTTATTGTTAATATTGTTCAAAAAATGTCCGCTGACAAACACAATTGTTTTTCTGAAATAATTTCAATAAAATAAAACCAATTTTATCTCTACTTTCATTCAAAAACCCTAACGATTTCTAAGAATCTTATATTCTTTACACAATTTAACCTGGGTAAAAATAATTTATGTCTTATCAGCAGCATTGGAGACTTTATAACAGAGTAATGAATTAGAAGAATTTATATGATTACACTCTGATATAATGGAGTACCTTTTAATTATGTAGCGAAAGTCTTTATTGAAGTAATTCTAACTTTTTTAAAAACTGTTAAGTAAAAAAATCAAAGTTCTAAAAAATGTTATTTAGACAAATTAAAAAATTTTAAGCAAAAATTTTTTTTTCTTAAAACCATTATAAAACATAATTGAAAATTGATATAAAAAACATTGGCATACAAACTATCAAAGTATGTTAAATAAAAAAATTATTTACAATGTAATAAACTAAATGATAAAATATGCAAAACGGCGCATAAAAACCAGAGAATGACCTATTATAACACTTCGCGAAACGATGATTCAAAAATCAAAATTGCGCAGACGCTTAAAAAACAGGCCACTAAAACTAGACTTGACTTGTAGGACAATTAGGACCTTGGGTACTTGGTCTAATGTCCCAACGATGTAATAAGTTGGAAATAGAGTCAGTTGATCAAGAATGGTAATTTATTTGATTAGAGACAGGACTGTTCATTGAACAGTGTTCAAGTTCAAGCTCCTAGAGAACGTGAGGAGCGAGTGAACGTGTGAGTGTCATGTATCGTGTGAGAGACAGATGTACAGTTGTAATACATACTAGGAGAGGTGGAGTATATCGATAGATATACGACTGTGAAGATTACCTTTAAAGACTTTTTAATTACGGATTAATAAATTTGGATAAATAATGTGTAATAATAAAATAATAAATAATAAAATGTGCAATTCGGAACTTTTGAATCAGTGGTAAACAATTTATTCATGAATCGTTCGAAATTATTGGTAATATCTTTTACCAAACTTTGTTGATTACTCGAACTATTTATTATGTTTTGTGTTGTAACTGCTGATTAGTTTACTCTTCCACAAACAGGTGCGAGTGTAAATTTTGTTGGTTTGAGTGAGACTTCTTGATTACAACATATTTGAAACAAAATTAGCTGGTGCCATTTTCATCACAAGAACCGATTACGACAGGATTGTTCATTAATTCACATTGCCTTTTAAAGAAAGACAGTTAATCATATCGATAGTAAGTAGGACTAAAAAGAAACTGAATTATTTGATTTAACCTTTCAACTTTATGTTACAAACAGTTTAATATAATGAATGAATTTGTTCTCTTTAAATATCTGGTAGTTAAAACAAACAAACAGTTTAAATGTTTGACACAAAGTTCAGATTACCGTTTAATTCAAAGTGATACTACTAAGTATGCAATGCAAGAAGTTGATTATAATAATTACATTAAGTGATTAAATGTTTGAAATAAATTTATCTTTAAAACAACTGTTCAACTGGTAAGATGGGATTTCGTGAAAACATTAGCAAGACATATAAACTTTGCACCACGGTCAATTAGGTCTTCAAGTAACCTTGCCAACTTTTATTTCAGGAAGTGATGTGCTGGTCATATAGTACATGCTAAAAATCAAAAATATGACCGCTTTTGGCTTGAGGTGGAGGCGCGTGAATTGACTGTGAGAAAGCAGAGAACGTTAACTCGTTATCAACAAGTGATAAGAGCAGTGCTAAGGAAAAGGGCAAGGAGTATGTTTAACTATTTCACTTTCGAAAATTTATTCCAAATTGGAATTTCCAATTTCCAATATTTCCCAGGCAATTGAATCGTTACACAATATTGTAAATTTGGCAAGTTCATTTCTTATCTCTCATCGACTTAGCAATTAAAGGCTTGTGTCTTATGTTCGAATCATAAATTATTTTAATTGAATGACATGTGATTAATTTCATGAATTTAAATTTGATGAAGTTTGACTAAGTTGCTTATTTCTGAATTACATATAAGATCTTTCTATTGATCCTTTGATTCCAAACAGTAATCAATTGTGTTTTGAATCAAGACAGCAAACACACTAGTGGCGATTAGCATTCACGGGATAGCATTTCCACAAGATTCTTAACCAAACACGTAAAGCAATTTTAATATATTTTTAATATCTCACAATTGGTTCTTATACTAATTTGTCCCAATTGATGAACCGCAAAGATGTCCAATTAGTAGACAAGGGTAATTATCAGATTGAATTATTTGAAGTTATTTCCCAAATGATAGGACTCTATGGGAGTTTCTCAAATGGGACTGTTGGATTTCATTCCCAAATTGGTGTACCGGAAAGATTCTCAATTGATGGACTAGGGAAATTCTCAATTTAAGCTGTTTGAACCTATATACTAATTTGTAAATAACAAAGCTCCAATTGCTCAATAAAGAAATCCAACCAGTTCTACTATGTTCTGGAAGAGGAACAAGAAACTCCTTCGAGTTGTTTAGTTTAAAAATATTTGGATAATAAGAAAATCTTTTTAACTTATTCAAAACCAAGACATTGAGAAATAAACGAATTGGGGCTAAAGTTGTGGAAAAGATAAGCTCATTATAAAATTGCTCTAAAAATCCAACTCGCCCAATCACAAACGTGGATTGAGGTAGAGTGTCTCAGCAGCAGTGAGGCAGTTGGAACAACGTTTTATTTTTTAGTGCCGAATGTCAATCTGAGGCATAACATTGTCAAACAATGTTTGAGTAATAAATTTTGGGTACCTAATTTAAGCTCAAATTGTGTGATTGAGAAACATGTTTGGTAAAAAAAAAGAATTGGGATTCAAACAGAAATAAATTTTCGAAAGTGAAAAAGTTAAACATACTCCTTGCCTTTTTCCTTAGCACTGCTCTTATCACTTGTTGTTGATAACGAGTTAACGTTCTCTGCTTTCTCACAGTCAATTCACGCGCCTCCACCTCAAGCCAAAAGCGGTCATATTTTTGATTTTTAGCATGTACTATATGACCAGCACATCACTTCCTGAAAGAAAAGTTGGCAAGGCTATCTTCAAGTTATAACAAGACTTTCTGACATGCCAGGCAAGTCTCTTTAAAAATTATCATATTCTAAGATAATGTATATCGCCATCCATAACAATAGAACCTTAGCAAATAAGGTTTGAAACTAGTGAAACCATCAACAGCACAAACACTACTACAGTGTCGTTCATTTGGACTTGCAGAATTAGAATGGAGAAGAATCAGTTTGGAGAGACTTGGGGAAAAAGGGACTCTAAGTTATCAATTTTACTGTTTAATAAGGCATACAAAGCAAACCGTAAAACAAACGTGCCAAAATATATATGAGAAAGTTTTGTGTCATACAGTCACTGTTAGTGCATTGGAGAACTAAACATTTGTATTAAAATAAATAAATTATTTGAAGATATTTTTTACCTTTTTAGCGTAGACGTTCTTTTTAGGCTCTTAACATTCCCGCGGGACCTTTTAACGGGTATTTATTTTTCAAATATAACTTTTTATGACACTACAACAAAAAAATATTTGAATATTATGCAAATAAACCTCCATCATAGTATACACTGCTTAGATGATAGCTACAAGATCAAAACAATGCATTGCAGTAAAGTTACCTAAAGAATTTAAATAAAGTTAGAATGTATAACTTTTATACATCATAAATGAATGGAAAGTAAATACCTCGATAACTCCATACTGTTAAAAGCGAAATTACAAAATAGCTAATTAGAAGACGAAGAAACATGACAACATATATACGAACTCAAATGAAGCTATCTCTCAAGTGTTGTTTTTTAAAAATCCTTTTGTAATACAAAAATTATTAAAATCAACATTATGGAAACATTAAAGGGACAAGCCGGGGTTAATGAGGTTAACTTATTATCATACTCATATCATTCATTATCTCATTTCATAGAACATTGATATACTCATAATTTCAATGTAAATACTCAATCTTGTATCTATCTATACCTTTATTGTATTCTTTAATGTTAAAGGTTAATAAAATATAATCAAAAAAAAAAAGCAGGGTTAAAAGGTGATATTTGAACGATATTAGTGTTAATAAAAATACTAAAACTGTGGAATGAATTAGCAGTAGAAAGTTTTGAGTTTTACCTGTTAATCTCCTAGTTTCATCACTTAAACTATAAGCACAAAAGCCGTATTTTGTTGAGTAATAAATAAATATTTTTCTTGTAAGTAAATTTATTTTAGGATAAAAAAAATTATATCAAAGGTGAAGATTTAATGAAAATAGATACTTGCTTGGAAGAGTTATAAAAATATTATCCCTTGAAGTCTACTGGGCTAGGACTATGGTCAAGTAATTATAGACAATTATTAAATATTTGAAGTAGTATGGATAAATTATAAAATAGACAAGTTTAATCACTACTGTTTAATGCAGAAAATTGTTTTTACCTTTTATAAACAGAAATCAATTTTCAATCAAATTAATTTAATTAGAGAAAATATGAAAACAAAATAATGATTCGGGCATACATGAACGTAAAATACCTTTTACCTTTACCTTTTAAAGCTAGTAATTCATCTGCATAATTTTAATTGGAAAATAATTCAAATTTTTAATCACTGAAATACTGACATAATAAAAGTAATGTGAAACATAAAATTGTGAAACAACTTGGTTGAAATGGCCAAGCAAGTATCGTTTAGAGTGTTTACAAGATATTACAGTCACATCAAATAAATGTCAAAACAAGCAAAAATGAGTGTAAACAGTATTTATTATAATATTTGAATTTAAATATATAAATTGAGATACGATTCAAACAAAAAGTGTAAAACTATAATATCAAATTACTTGTAAGTTTAAACAGAATTGCCATTACGAATCATTGCCGTTACGAATATATTATGAAATATATTTTGGTAATAAAAAAAGTAATGATACAGAAGCATTTGCATGTAAGAAATTGTATTATCAAATAACATAATATAACATTTATAATAAAAAAATCATATTTTCTACTTTACCTTTTATCCAGCTTCGTCGGTGATTTCTAAACATATCTATGACATTAATGAAAAAATTAAAATATATGAAACAATAAAAAACCTAAAAAGCGAAAAATACGAATGAAATGTTTAAATTGGATTAATCAGATTGACAAAAAACTATGTCACCTTTTTGTAAAAGTTGTGGTTATTCGAACCATGCTAATGATAATCAAGGATAACAAATTATATCAAAGAAAAAAACATTCTGATGTGTTTGATTGATTCGAACAAATTGTACAAATTGAAATTCAAACAATGTTGAGTAACCTCTCACAAATGAGAAGTATATGAGGTATTCACTGTTGTATGTCAAAAATGAAAAAGATTAAGTGTTATCAAGCATATTATGGATATTTTTGAGTTGATATAATAATATTTGTTTGAATATAATTACCTGTTTTTTTAAAATTCTCTTTATTGATACTTTCTTGGTAACATTGTTAGACATATTTATCGAAAACCAGCAAAACGGACTGTTGAATCGGTTATTTCTCTTTAATCGTTTTTGAGGAGAATGAAATAAACAATTACAAGATAGTTTGATAACCTTTTATACTAAACTGTAACATAGTTCAAATAGAACTATTTACATTCTAATAGAACTGACAGTTCTAAGATTTGACATAAATTTTTTAAATAATCTGTTGACTTAAGCAAGCAAATTGTTAAATTGAGAAATGATAATTTTTAAATAAAAGACCTTGTACGAATTGAATATTCAACCGAACAGAAGAACTGTAAATATTGTAGACTGCATAACAAAAATGAAGTTGAAAAATTTATGGAATTTAAGATCATGCACATTGTTTAGCACATAGAATAATGAATTACATTTTAATAATTTAATAATTAATCGAATATTACTAATTTACTGATTTACTGAATTTACTGAAGACTGATAAATCACTAAACACAAAAACAATCTAATAATTACGACAACTAGATTCTCACACACAGCTGACTTCATCGCAAGTCTATCAATTCAGCAAATGGGTTGTGTTTGATTGAAAACGATTTTTAGTGACTATTAACATTTAAAAAAACAAAATAAACAGAATCGGGACAATTATTTTTTTAATAATCAGTAAACAAAAAATCGATACCTTTGGTTATCATCTTTAAACAAAAAATTAAATTTTTAGGTTTTTAACAAATAAATCCCAGATTGCACCCGAGTCATTTGATGGCCATAGTTGGACAAAATAGACACATACCACTACATGTCGCTGCACAGGGTTGAGCAGCTACCGGGACCCCCATTTACCGAGGGCCAAACACTTTGAATTGTGTCAATTAATGAAGTGACAAATCCGTGATTGCATCCGAGTCATTTGATGGCCATAGTTGGACAAAATAGACACATACCACTACATGTCGCTGCACAGGGTTGAGCAGCTACCGGGACCCCATTTACCGAGTGCCAAACACTTTGAATTGTGTCAATTAATGAAGTGACAAATCCGTGATTGCATCCGAGTCATTTGATGGCCATAGTTGGACAAAATAGACACATACCACTACATGTCGCTGCACAGGGTTGAGCAGCTACCGGGACCCCCATTTACCGAGTGCCAAACACTTTGAATTGTGTCAATTAATGAAGTGACAAATCCGTGATTGCATCCGAGTCATTTGATGGCCATAGTTGGACAAAATAGACACATACCACTACATGTCGCTGCACAGGGTTGAGCAGCTACCGGGACCCCCATTTACCGAGTGCCAAACACTTTGAATTGTGTCAATTAATGAAGTGACAAATCCGTGATTGCATCCGAGTCATTTGATGGCCATAGTTGGACAAAATAGACACATACCACTACATGTCGCTGCACAGGGTTGAGCAGCTACCGGGACCCCCATTTACCGAGTGCCAAACACTTTGAATTGTGTCAATTAATGAAGTGACAAATCCGTGATTGCATCCGAGTCATTTGATGGCCATAGTTGGACAAAATAGACACATACCACTACATGTCGCTGCACAGGGTTGAGCAGCTACCGGGACCCCCATTTACCGAGGGCCAAACACTTTGAATTGTGTCAATTAATGAAGTGACAAATCCGTGATTGCATCCGAGTCATTTGATGGCCATAGTTGGACAAAATAGACACATACCACTACATGTCGCTGCACAGGGTTGAGCAGCTACCGGGACCCCCATTTACCGAGTGCCAAACACTTTGAATTGTGTCAATTAATGAAGTGACAAATCCGTGATTGCATCCGAGTCATTTGATGGCCATAGTTGGACAAAATAGACACATACCACTACATGTCGCTGCACAGGGTTGAGCAGCTACCGGGACCCCCATTTACCGAGTGCCAAACACTTTGAATTGTGTCAATTAATGAAGTGACAAATCCGTGATTGCATCCGAGTCATTTGATGGCCATAGTTGGACAAAATAGACACATACCACTACATGTCGCTGCACAGGGTTGAGCAGCTACCGGGACCCCCATTTACCGAGTGCCAAACACTTTGAATTGTGTCAATTAATGAAGTGACAAATCCGTGATTGCATCCGAGTCATTTGATGGCCATAGTTGGACAAAATAGACACATACCACTACATGTCGCTGCACAGGGTTGAGCAGCTACCGGGACCCCCATTTACCGAGTGCCAAACACTTTGAATTGTGTCAATTAATGAAGTGACAAATCCGTGATTGCATCCGAGTCATTTGATGGCCATAGTTGGACAAAATAGACACATACCACTACATGTCGCTGCACAGGGTTGAGCAGCTACCGGGACCCCCATTTACCGAGTGCCAAACACTTTGAATTGTGTCAATTAATGAAGTGACAAATCCGTGATTGCATCCGAGTCATTTGATGGCCATAGTTGGACAAAATAGACACATACCACTACATGTCGCTGCACAGGGTTGAGCAGCTACCGGGACCCCCATTTACCGAGTGCCAAACACTCGCAATTGTGTCAATTAATTTAGTTGAAATGAGATCAAAAATCAACATATCTGACTTTTTAAGAAGATCATATAGCTATTGTAAATTTGGTAAAATCATTGTGGGTGCTTGAATGACTGTCGTTTTATCATAATTTCATAAATTATAGAATAAAATGATTTTTTTAAATGATTTTTTATATATGATATAATCAATTATATGAATAAAAAACAGTTAATATTTTAAATTAATTCTACCATATTGATCTACAATATTGATCGAACCAATTGCTCTTTTAAATAAAATAAATTTAAATTTAAATAATAAGTATATTTAGAATTTTTAGCAAATAAAACCGAACAAACGAGCAAGAACAAACAAGTGAATGCAGTAGCGTGAATGAAAGTTCATTAAAATTGCAAATCAAATCCACTTTGTGCAGTGGAAGTATAATGTAATGTTCGGTTTACAAGGGACAAATTGGACGAACATGAATGCAAATAAATGAAATTTTAACATTTGTCCTTTAAATACGACAATCGGATAGACGCTTTGTAACAAATTCAATAAATGTTTGCGCCACTTAACAATTTAATAGTCTAATATGTAAAACTAATTGTGAAAACAGTCTTTGGTAAAGTTTCAATTATTGTGCTTCGAATTTTAGAAGATGCAAATATTTTAAAATTAACCTTTAATTATATGACTTTGAGCATAAATCAGTAAACTAAAACTCATTAAAATACAATTGTTTTCACGTTTTTTGTAAAGATTCTGTAAACCATGTAGATTCAGATCTGAAAATACTTTCGAGTAAAATTACGTAAATTAACCATTTTAAAAGAATAACAAAAAACTAGATCCAACTGTTGGATTCAAACTGAACTTATTTCGTAATTAGCTGAGCGAAGTGAACGAACGAACGAACGCACGAGCGATAGCGAGTGCGTGAGTGAGTGAGTGAACGTAGCGAAGCACTTCTGCATCAACTTGAGAAAACCGTTTCGACTTTTCAATGGGAGAAAACGGCAGCATTGTAACAGAGGGGGAAATGTCACGCTGTTTTTGTGGATATGGTTATCTCTCGAACGAGTTCACTAAATTTTACAAATGAGGTCTCAGGAGATTTAGCTACTAATAAATGGGGCCAAGTTCGTTTTGTGAGAAAATCCATGATTGTTTAGGTAACTTCCGGCCAGGTAATGTCAGTTTTTAATGTATTCTCTATGGGAAATAGCGATTATCACATCGATTTTGCAGAGGCTGTAGAGAATTGATTCTATTGAGTATTGACATGTGTGACACACCAAATTAATCGTTGGAATATGTAGATCAATTCCCGCCATTAAAAATTTGAGAATATCCTTTATCTACCTGGCAATCTACAATCAAACACAAACATTCAGAATACAAATTTATAATTTTACAATTTAAACTTAAGTTGAACAACCTAATTTTCTCTCCTTCATAGTAGAAGTTCAGAAAGTTCGCGGAATTAGAGAGCATTTCTGAAAATGTCTCCAATAGATTGCATAGTTTGAGCATTGTTATGTGTGACACATCGAAATAATTGTAAAAATGTATATTTTCTTGTCAATTAGATAATCTATTTATTCTAAATTATTCTCATTGTTTCCCAATGAATTTAATGTTACCAATGTTTTGTTCAACCATTCATTTTTATTTACATAGAAGCACAGTGTGACCCCGTTTGCTTCAAATTGCACAGACATAATACATTTCCATCTCCCAATATTAACCCAACATTTGTCCTAATTTACACACAACACAAATAAACATTAAATAATATAAATAATTGATAAAAACACCAAATATGTCTGAATTCGTTTGTTTGATCATATTCGAAGATTGAACGTACGTCTTCGTAACATGATATTTATAATGACCCTCTTGTTCCCTCGCCACATGCGCGTTCAAAGTTGTTTGTGTGTGCTAATAAATGTCACTTGACGGTTCGTTCACTGTTGGTGTGTGCACAGACATGTTCTCTTGTTCACGCTATACAAACAGACCATTCGCAGTAGAACATCATAAATTACACGAGTGAGGGGTGAGTGTTACACTGAGTGAGACAGTGGAGTGTTGTGTTAGTGCAACATGTGTCACTAATTGAAAAACCGAGAAAAAATATAATGCATTTCTGTACTTATCGCAATGTCTCATAAATCAATTTTATTTGAATATTAATCAATTCAGTTTAAGTTTTAGTTGCTTGGTGTATTTGATTTCTCGCTCAGCTGCACTGCTAGCAGTAAATTCTAGTAATTAATAAGCATAAATCAATAGCATCGGGTTAGATATTCCCAATCAGCAAGCCAAAGTTTTACTTGAAGTAATGTTTGAGGTGCTCATTGCTTGGCCAGAAAAAGTCGAGTACAATCGAGAAGTGACAGTAGAAGCAAGCAAAGTCCCTTCACCATTACAAAAACCATTGAAAGTGTTCGGCTGAGGAATGAAGAAGCACCAAATGACACTGACCATTGATGACCACCGCAATGGTAAATTTAAAAATCCAATTTTAACCATTTATCTACCCAAATTACTTTTTTCCAAAAAAATGTGGATTTAAAGATTAAACTTAGTTAAAAATGTTTGATTATAGATGAATTAAAACATTAATTTTAGTACAAATTTCTACCAATATTTACAAAGCGGTATTTAAACCGATGTAAAAGATAAAAATATATTCCAAACAACTTTCGGATCATTTAATAAGATTTAAATAAAATTTAAATAAAAATCTTTTAATTGAAAAATTAGGATTACCATTTGATTTTCATGGGAGTCCAAACAAGAAGAAACAACTTAATGTTCAGATGTAACGATGAGTAAATGAAAAAATTAAAAAGTTTAGCTAATAATGAATATTTTCCTAAATTTTCCTATTAAATTTTGCAACAAATTGATTTAGCACATTAAAATGTCAAGCATTTGCAACGAATGATGTAATATTTAAATTTTACCTTTAAGTTAATATCATGGAGTCTTACATAATTTTTAGAGAATTTCATTAGAAAAAACAAAAGAGAATACATATTCTTGTTCTTCTGTAGAATAACATGTATCATGACAATAGAAATTTGTATTAGAAAATATAAAGTTCAGAAAAATTACCACCCTTAGCCCAACTCCAAACAATTTTGTATATCATGCATCCCTACGAAATGCAATCAAAGTTTCAAAGCAGATTTATTTTGTGTGGTTGAAGTAGAAATTTTTGTTTGCATATGTCAAGGAATGGAATATGGCGATTTCAAAACCTCTAGAATTACACAGATTTAATACGTTTATTAACCTTTTTAAAAGAATCTTGAACAACGGAAAAAAATTATTAGAAACTCTCACAAAATTTTGATTAACCCCGAGGCAATAGTTGAGGGAAAATAGGCTATTTAAATAATATTATTAAATACCAATAGTATTCTATAAATTTTGTCACCTTTAGAAAAGAAATGAACTCATAAAACATGGTATCAGTAAGAAAAATATCAAACATCAACAGCACAAACATGAATAAAGAGTCATTTGGGTTAACTTGCTGTTGTAGAAAGGAAATAAAAGTTATAAGTTGGTTAAGGTTTTGAAAAAATCTACTTTAAGTTTATCAAAACATATTTAACGGTCGTTACCTTTTTAAAACAATGACTAATTAATTCATTAATTAAAATAATAATTAAAACTTGTCAATCAAAAGTCTGCTTTGGATGAATTTAAAAAACTATTTCGAACGCGAATTAAAACACATTATAACGGCTAATAACTTGTTATGATTTTAAGTGACATCATAATATAAATTAAGCAAAACTTGATTGCAAATCAAAATATATAATAAAATCTATAGAATGTAATGTTTTGTCAGTGCTTTTATAAAACAAAATAAATGTTGTGATATTTAATTTTACCTTATAAATAAATACCTGAATAATTCAACTGTGCAACTGTACGATACGATGTGTCTTGTTGTTAAAGATCTTAAATGGAAACTTTAAAAAAACTTTCATAAAATCAGAACATACGATAGAATCAAATTTTTACAACCAATGTGTAGCTAATGATAAAAACAGTTTAAGTTTTTTATTCAATTTAAACTAATAATGAACATTTCTCTTGATATTACCTTTTATTTGTACAACAGGGTACAGAATCGAATTATTAAAAATATAATAATATATCAACAGACATTGAATTTATGATTTAATAAACGTTTTAAGTTGTACAATTGTCAAATAAAGTCAATGGTTTTCAAGTCAAGGGACACTCTCGCATCTATACAACATTCTTAATTGTTTTTTTGTTTATTCGTGTAATTATCTTGTGCAAAAATATGTCGCACAGAGTATTTACGTTAAAATTTCAACCTTTGGAAAGATGGAAGACTCAGAAAAATAAACAGAAATAATTTCCAGACTAACCTGTCTATTTCTAACATTCCAAGACAGCTTATTTATCATCGTTTGATAATTAATCTAGTCATTACAAACTTGTACATCTACAAGCTGTCATAATTTAGCCCTCGAATAATCAAAATACAAACCCGCGAATAAAATTAATAACTCATGGGGGAACGCAAAAAACAAAAACTTAACCATGCACAAAATCTTTAACAAATTATACATTTTGACCTATTAAAAAACTTAGCTGCTCGCTTTTGAATCAGTTCTCATTCGGGCAACATAAATCAACAAAATAAAATTTTAAGGAAAATATTATTCAAGCCCTTGAACACTTTGTAAAGCACCTGTTTGGGAAGTATATAGATTAATCCGGGAATGAAGTAATTTGATTTAAACCTAAATGTATCAAATACCAAACACTTAGTTTACAAAAAAATACTTTAACCAATGATTGAAGCTATTACAATTATGGATTGAGCTAAGTTATTAGATAAGTTATAAGCTTAACCTTTAAAAGCAAATTGACCGAAGAGGGATAAAATTTTAAATAAATAAAATTAAAAACGAATTGACAAATTTCAAAATCATTGAAGACGTGTGAAGATGAATTTACAATATCTGATAATGGCTAATGGCTGTAGTTTACTGTTAATCAAACATATAAATGTTATATTTACTAATAATATAATTCAGAATTTTAGATAGGCAGATTGAAATAAAAACAAAGTTGTTTTAATTATTATACCTTTTTAATAAATAAGTGTGAACACATTTCTTATAACACAGTAATGTGAAAGAGAATTACGAATGAATAATTTCTTTATTGTACACTGAACTAAGATAATGTGAGATTTCAATGTTAATGTTATCACAGAACACTTTTACTAATTTCAACTATATTACAGTACAGAATGAATATGGTGGATTGGTACACTGGATTGAGAAAAGCTATAAGATTTAAAATCAAATAAATAATATGAAATACGAATTACAAATCTATCAATTAAAATCAACTTTATATAGAACAGTATTCTTGACTTCTGTTTTGCAAGATAATTGAGCGTAAGATAATCGAATCCTTTTCAACAGATGGGAAAAAGACACAATGTCCGTGCACGTTTTGATGACAATTTCAAGAAGAACTATTTGCTCAAACGATATGTTGAGGATCAATGGGTCCAATAATTTCGTGGATTATTGACAACTTTTTAATTTAAATAAATTTTGTCATTATATGTTTTGCGAAGATTTAATTAAACTATTAATTAAATACACAAAGAGTTCCACAGTGTTTTTAGAACCAGAAGCTTTGCAACTGAATCCAACAAAGATTAGTTAAAGAATCAAAGACTATTTAAACTAAATTCAAGTTAAAGAAGAATTAAAAAAACTAAAGAATTAAAAATGTTGTATTTTACCTATTAAACCAGACTTGGAAAGATCGATGAATGTTACATTACACGTTAATAAATCATTTCGCAGTGAAATCATAAAAATGTTTTTAAACGATAAAAATATTAGTAGTTGCGGTTCTTAAAATTGTATTGGAGTTGAATTTAACATTATTACTATTTTAATGCAATTTGTTGATATCTTTAATCTGGTAATGCTAAATAAATTAAAGTTTCCGGAGTATTATTAGGGTTTTAATAAGATTCTTTGGCAAATCTTTAACATTCTATTCTAAGACATGACTGTTAGCACATATAACACGCCGACATAAGAACACGATTAAAAAAGTCAACTCTGATTCTAAAAGAAGGTATCTTTACCGAATTGACAAGAACTAGTTTAGTAAATATTGTTAACCCGTTAAAAATTTGAACGAATACTCGAAACTCTGTGTAATTTTTAAAAAAAGGTTAAATTTATGCTTGTCAGAGAAACAGATAAAAGCAACATTGTATTATTTTAACCTTTAATATTATATATCTGTCAGCGGCAAACCGAAGAACTCGCGACTTCATGAATTGCAGAAAATTTGGTTAGGGAAAACCTTGGTTAGGTTGAACGTCCACTTAACTCTTCACATTAATGCTAGAATGAATATTCATTGAATAAGCAAATAATTGTTTGAGTGTTTACCTGTTTATTCAACAATTTATTATCCAGGTTAATTATTGAAAATCAGTTTATTATTAACAACAATTATTATTGTTTACTTTGATTGCATACCTCAACAAACCAATGATAGATATGTTCTATGAATATAATGTGATATGCAAGTAGTGTAAACAGATTTGAAATAAATCTGATTCTGAATCAATTGTGTTTGGCCACGATACGCAGGCAGTAAAAAACATTTTTATTTATATGTATAACCATTTATATAAACGATTATCGCAACTATCTAGTATAAATTATAATCAAAACACCCCAAATCGAAACTCAAATTGATTCCAAGAATCCAAAACTGCTGCTTATAGTCCGATACAGATTATATATTTCTGTAAAATCGAAGATTTCGACTATAGATTTTTTATTTTCCATATATTTAGAATAGCGCTTGTAAATTAATAAAACATGCAAACACACCTAACGCTTTTAAATTGATAAAACAAGAAAATTGAACGGGTAATTCATTTTCTAGTAAATAATAAAAAATCGTGCCCCAGGTGTCACTGCAAGAATTGTTGCATATGTGTTGCACTTAATGAGTATGCATTGGTACTTATGTAGATAAGTGAACCAATCGATTGACAGTTCTTCCAAATTTGCAGTTGTAAGCATTGGACTGGCTTGTTTATTATAAGTGCTCGAACAATTAGAAAACAAATCCAATATATGCATATAATCCAAGGTGCTACTATTTAGAATCATCGATTCTTGTTGTATCTTTTTTGGTTCATGAAATGGTTTCTGAAATTTAATTAATGATATTTCTTTTCTGTCATGGGAGAAGTGACTTCTCAGAAGTCACCAAAAACATTATATTTGGAAATTAATGCTATTGATAATGTTATTGACTTGACAACAAATCATTGACTAAACGATAACTGAAGAATCACACAAAATGAATGAATAATACTTTTTTACGTCTGGTATAAGTGCAAATTTGTTCTTTGAAACTGACAGTTTGGCTTATTCAAGGAAACACGTTCATAAATTGTTATCTCACTTTGACGGGATTTACACCTGGGGGCACGATTTTTTATTATTTACTAGAAAATGAATTACCCGTTCAATTTTCTTGTTTTATCAATTTAAAAGCGTTAGGTGTGTTTGCATGTTTTATTAATTTACAAGCGCTATTCTAAATATATGGAAAATAAAAAATCTATAGTCGAAATCTTCGATTTTACAGAAATATATTGCATCGATTTTCAATACGTGTTATGAACAAGTACCAAAGCAAGTCCAAAGCACACTGGATAGCTACAAGGCACGATTCCTTTTGGAAATTGCTCACAGGACACAATACGGCTCCATTCCAGTGCCGAAATCCAAACCAAAGCACGATTCCATTCGCCATTTGCTCACAAGACACAATGTATAGCTACATGATCATGATGATCATAACTATTCCCAGTTCGTTGTAGACAAAATCTAGCATACAGAAAAACTATATTTGTTACATGAGCAAATAGATTGTCCAGAAAACTTACAAAATTACATCCAAAGATATATAACAGTGTAGCACCGTTAGCACCTTGTTCGTTTTTGCATAACCTATTACCATCGTGTAAAAACTTTAGGAAAACAATCACTTCAGTTTGTCAATCTTCTCCTTTGCTTGTTTACCGCTTAGGCTTCTTTCGAGAGATCAATTGATTCGGATAGTAATTGGGGCTAAAGGTAGAATTTCAGTGCTCAAACTCACAACGCGACGTTACAGTTCATACTTCACAAAGTACAGTAGCGGCCAATGTACGGTGAAGACGGTTCTTCACCCTGCCCTCCTGATGCTGATCTAGTTATTTACAGAGATGGATCTGGAACAGAATGCGGCATTGGTTCTGCTTTTGTCGTATTAAACTGGCCTAGAATTACACAATTAAATGTTCAGGTTTCCGTCATTGCAGCTTGAAAATGATGGAGATTCTTCCCGAAGATTTGTCGGCTACGAGTGGTGGCAAGCGGTTTTTATATTGCTAATGGTGGTGCAATTATAAAAAAAATCAATCCTAGAAATCTTCGATTTTACAAGAATATATTGCATCGATTTTCAATATGTGTTATGAATATGTACCAAAGCAAGTCCAAAATACACTGAAAAGCTACAAGGCTAGATTCCTTTTAGCAATTGCTCAACGGACACAATACGGCTCAATTCCAATGCAGAAATCCAACCCAAGGCAGGATTCCATTCGCCATTTGCTCACAAGATACAATATAGCTACATGATTATGATTATAACTATAACCAGTTCGTTGTTAACAAAATCTAGCATACAGAAAAACAAAACAAAACAATATTTTTTAATGAGCAAATGGATTACATAGAAAACTTAACGAAATAGCATCCACAGATATATAACAATGTAGCACCGTTAGCACCTTGTTCGTCTCTGCATAACCGATTAACTTCAGTTTGTTAATCTTCTCCTATGCTATCTTACAGGTAACGGTCCTTTCGAAATTGGATTCTTATTAACCTGTTGATTGTTGGCGGTAGCAATTATAGAAGGTTGAGCCAGTTTGTTTCTTGATAGTGTCAACAACTCGTGGTCAATTTTGGTCAACTTGTTTAGCTTCAATCACATGTGGTTTATCATTGAATTTAACACGAGCGCTCTTATCCACGTTCACATCTGGCAATGGTGGTTGACGATTGTCTAATGCCACGAGGTGGTTCAGGTTCAAAAGTTGAAGGTTTTGATTCTACAGGTTCCTCTAGTACAATCTGATTAAGAGGGGATATAGTCAACTCCATGTTGCCACTTTAGTATCTTCCAACTGATAATAAAGATGGAGAGATCAATTTATTCGATTAGTAATTATGGTTACTGGTAAAAATTCAGTGCTTAAAATTACAACGCGCCGTTAACATTACAGCTCATCCCTCTCAAAGTACTGTAGGGGCCAAAGTACGGTTAAGATGGTTCTTCACCTTGCCTTCCCGATGCTGTTTCGTTTCAAGTGCAGAAATCCAAACTCCAAATCCAGAAAAAACAAGATTCCAATTTGTTCACAAAAGAACCTAACTTAATTTAAGCACGTTGTTGACAAAACAATGTGTTTATGCAGCATCGAGCAGTAAACAAGACCGTCCACAAATGACGTTTGTTTACACTCAAAATACGCATTTGACAACAAATAAGACAAACGCACACGAGCACAGCAACGTATTCAGAAGTTTAACACACAAACATGCGCGAACTCGATTTCACGTGTGATTTTTTGGTCGTTTGCGCATCTGGGCAAAAACATGGGCATTTCACATAGTACATGCGATTGCGTCACTAACTTCTACAATTCAAGTGCTCCTCCTTGCTGGTGGGCAAAAGACACACCTCCTCCACTTCCACAATGACGTCCCCAAAAAGGCTTAAAATGTACCAAATTTTTTGAGGGCACTAGCGCCCAATGGGAGAAATACATTGAAAAGCGTCAGTCATACGAGCAGAAATAACTAAAAAATCTATAAATAATAAAAGTGGTCTTATTATTGATGATAGATCTGAAGATCCACGTTTGCATAGTTTCATTGTACGTATGAGATATAAAGAAATAATTATGTTTGCAAAGAATTATAAATAATAAATTTCTTTAAAAAAGATGACAAATATAAAGTTGCCATATTGTTCAGCATTTTACCTTTCAAATGGCGACGCAAGTGTTTTCATTAAAAAATCCAAACTCTCATAATTGATTTATTGATTTTATTTGCTTTTTTAACTGAGTTTGGCGACTAGTTAATATGTTGTATTGAAACATTTTTTGATAAATGAAATACTACTACTGTAATAGTAATTTGAAAAGATAAATTGAAAAATAAAAATGTATAGTTAGAGTATTCTAAAGAAATATTGCGAATCAGACATAAAATTGTTAAATTTCAGTAAAATTTCACATATCAACCATTTGTAAAAAGGAGAATAAGCAAAACTGGCCAATAGCACTGGATACGGAACTGATACGTAAAATTATCACATTCTATTGGTTTAGAAAAAAATTTGAACTATTAAAACAGATATTTGGATGCATTAACTTAACCACTGTTCGAGTTTTTACGATATTTCTACTTGGAGTCTTGTTTGATTTAATAAATCAATAGCACAAGGTGCACATGGAAATCCTGATCGCACAGTCCTTTGTATAGAGCATTACGATATCAGTGGATTTTCGAAATACCTTTAAATTGGATCGATCGCTAAGTTAATAAAGTTTACACTCAATAGGAATAGTTAAAGACAATCATTATGATGTTTTGGTTATAGATTGAGTAAGCTATTGAGTTTCGGTTCTCAAAATACATTTGAGTAAATTTGGAATATTAACCATTTTTAATAGAAAAATGACTTATTGAGTAGATAATTTTTATTTCTTAATAATTTGGAAGCATAAATCGATGCTGCTCATTGTAGCTTGACCAGAAGAAGTCGTGTTCAGTTGAGATGGAGCAAGAGCAAGCAGCTGACATTGACCATTACTACCCACCAACAAAAGCGTTCGTTTTGCTTATAAATCAGAATATATGAAAGAATCAAATTTAAAACCAATGTGCAGCTAGAGATAAATTTGTTTAAGTTTTCTTTTAACAAGTTGAATTAATGAATAATGTTTTTTTTAATAATGATCATTGATTTCGGTTGTAAAAAATTGTACATTACCTTTTATTTATCAAAATATTCCTACAATAATAAATTAAAACCTTAAGAATTTAAATTTAAGATGCTATCAAAGGCAATGGTAATTGAAATTGTTTTAATGTTATACATAAAAAATTTGAAATTCTGATTTTTAAACAAGTAAACGGAAACTTATTCGTTTAAGTTAGGTTGATATAATTTGGCTTAGTTTGAAAGTTGTATTAAAGTTGGTATATCGACAGACATTGAATTGATGAATTAATAAACGTTTTAAGTGATTCACTAAAGAACTGTAGACATGCAAACTTTATATATAATTCATTGTAATTGAAAGTTTTAAATTAAATAGGATCATACGTACATTATAAACAGTGTATCAGGGATATAATGGATTACCATTTAAACGGATGAAATTCAGAGACACACGATTTTAAAAAGATCAATTGAACTTTGAACAAACAAAGAATTGAGAGTTTTACCATTTATTTACTAGGAGTAATCATAATTTGGTAAAATTTAATCGGTCAAAATTATATATATCTTATTTTGCTATGCTGCTGTTGAAAGAATTTGAACTCTTAGAATATTTCAATCGTCTACAAAATCCTTTAGTAATGGTTTAGTAAACTGGCCAAATACCACAAAAAATAAGCAAAACATTAGATTGATTTTATGTATAGGATTATTATGGTGAAAACATTTAATGCAATATATATATATATATATATATATATTCACGTTTGTAGTCTGGTTCAAAAAAATATAAATCTTTAAGAAAGACCTTTTGAAAATACCATAAAAAAGAAACGAAAGCATATTCGTTTTTGTTTGGTTCATATAGTTTAATTTGTGTGAAAAGTTGTCATAAAATTAGTTTACTTCGATATATTGCCAAACATTAAATGGTTTGAAAGTTGAAGAAAAGAAATTAAAGTTAAAAATAATAATGGTTACCTTTTTGAAAATCATGGTTAATTACTTAATTAGTACTTAATTAATAATTAGTAAGCTATAAATCTAAACTTTCTAGTAAGATATTCCCTATCAGCAAGCAGAAGTATTTATATTTAAAGTATTTTTGATTATATTATCTTTGAAAACATGCGCGTAGAACAATTAAGCTAATTATCATTATAAAAGAACATAAAAAAGCTAAACAAGGAATAATTAAGAGACAAACATTGTTGTGTTTAGGATATAGATTGAGTATGTAAATAGATTCGATTCTCAAAATATATTTGAGAACATTTTAGCATATTAATCATTTTTTAAAAAGCAGATCAAGCAAAATTGGCTAATAGCACTGGATACCTTTTTTAAAGAATATGGGCAGTACCAAGCAAATAATTTTATTATTTAAAATAATCTGTAAGCATAAATCGATTGTCCTTTTAATAAGATATTGCCAATCAACAAGCAGAAGTGCCACTTGAAGTAGTGTTTGAGGTGCTCATTGCGGCTTGACCTGAAGAAGTAGTCGTGGATAGTCGAGAAGGAGGAGGAGGAGGAGGAGTAAGCAGAGTACCTTGACCATTACTAGCGCCATTGGAAGTTTTCCGTTTAGGACCGAAGCAGTACCAAATGGCACAGACCACCGCCATGGGAAGGCCAAAGACGAGAACAGTGCCCAGCACCATCACCAGCACAAACACGACTACAGTCGCTCATTTGGGGTAACTTGCTGAAGGAGAAAGTAGAAACAGTTTGGAGCAGAAAGGAAAAGTGACGAAGTTTATCGAAACTGTCAATAAAGTAAAGCAAGAAACACAAAGTTCCAAAAACTATAACTTCGAAAAAAATTGAATTCTAAAATAAAGTTTCTCTTAAAACCTTAATAAAACAAATAAAAATAGTAATGCAAGTAAGCATAAAAATAAAAACTTAAAGAAATCCATTAATTGACAAAAATATTAAATAAATAATTGAATTATTATTAAATTCAAAAATTGCATTATAACAAGAGAAAGGCATATTAAAACAAGACATTCTGAAAGGACATAAAAATCGTTTAAAATTTAAATGCGCATGCGCATAAAAACAAGAGGAAAACCTATTAAAAGACATCTGAAAAAACTAAAATTTCAAACCAATATATGAACGATTGGTTAGGATTAGGAGTAGGAATGGGATGTAAAACTTGAAATGTGCATAAAACCAGAAAATGGCGGTTTAAAAATCTAAAAAATCAATCACAAAGGATTAAAAAATCGCATAAATTGAAAATGGGTATAAAACATTTAAAATCATATTGGAAGACTTGTATCAACAAATAACAAATGAGATGTACCATGAGAATATTTATAAAATGTTCTGAGAGTAATATACGAGAATAGTGAATATAGGTGTGAATGGATACGGAAGAAATGAATTGAATGGCAATATAATATAGTCGAAATAGTCGCATTCAAACATGAGAATTGGAAATAGTACTATTCCGGAACTAGTTAAATCTGACATATAGAGGTCTGCAACCTGCTCAAAATGACACCATGAAGAGGTTAAACCAATTAAATTGAGGTGCTGTAGCTTAGTAAAAATAAAATAAAACAAACTAACAAGCTGTGCTAAATCTAAAGTAAATTCCAAGATTTACTTTATGCATAAATGATATTTTGTTCACCATTTTTGACAGTTACAAAAATATGCTCAAATTTTGAAGAAATACTCTGCATAATAATGTCAACGCAATGTTATGTTTATTCTCTAAAAATATGCAATCGAAATTGAACGACATGTAACACACAGGCATCGTGACAGTCAAAGCTGTGGTCAGATTCAGCTGGATTGGATTCGATCGACTTTTCGGTTACTGATTTAGCAGTTTGAACTTTGTTGGCTACAGTTGCTTTAGGGTTAACGACTAAAGTCTATGTAACATTTATTGGGTTTTTAACTACGCAAGTTGTTGCGCAACTATCTGTAAACATTGTTTTTAACTTATCTTTAACTAAGACAAATGAGATAACTTATGAAAAATTAGATGTTAAATGAAATTAGACAAAAGGTTAACCCATAATTTTACATTACCTTTTATTAGGCCCAAAGCAATGAATGGTTAATTAAAATTTCTAAAAAGTAAGTTTGAGATTATATCAAAGGCCAAAAGTAAATTAAGTTTCCTTATAAGGTTATAATAATGTTATAAAACCATTTGAAAACACAGTTCGTCTACAAGCTACGGGAACATAAAAGTTGTTGAAAGTTGAAAGAAAGCTGTTATAAAGCTATTTTACATTGATATATTGACAGACATTGAATATAGAATTTAATAAATGTTTTGAGTGGATCATTTGTGAACTAAAAGGGGTTTTAAGTAAAGAAAAGCACAAAGGACAAATTGTTGAAATCATAATTGTTACCTTTTTGAAAAATGTCTCTGCACGTTCTGATGCCAATTACAAGAAAAACTATTTGCCCAATCGACATGTTGAGGTTCATTAAGTCCAATAATTTCGAGGATTATTGACAAATTTTAAAATTTACTAACAAGTTGTAAGTATTAAGTAATGATACTTCAAAATTTTTTTTGCAAACAAACAAAAAATTAATTCAACACGTTAAAATATGAAGGAATTAAAACAGCTCATAAAGTGTACACTATAGTATACATGTAGTGAGTACATATTTAACACACGGTATTACTTTTTAAAATATTATTATCATAGGTCAATAAAAAAAATTTCTAATACACAAAAATCTTTTTGTGATGTATAAGTGATGCAGTATAATAATTGGGAACTTAAAAAACAAAATGTATGATAGAATCAACTATGAAACCAATGTGTTGTTGATGTTAAAATATTTTTAAGTTTTGTTGCCAAAGTTGGACCAATAATGAACATTTTCCTATTAAATTTTTTCAACAAATTGATTTAGCACATTAAAATGTTAATCTGAACTGAACTGACATCCAAACTTTGTGAATGGATAAATGTAATTGAAGGTTTTAAATAAGATTACACATAATAAATATTGTGTTGCACATGGAATAACCTTTTAACCTCTTTATGATGTCTAACGGCTAATGGCTTATGGCTAAAGGCTAATGGTTAATGGCTAAAGGCTAAAGGCTAATGGCTAATGGCTAATTGCTATAATGGTTCTATAATAGATTTGTAAAAGTTGAACAATATTGCAACAAAAACTTTGCGGTTTTAAATAACCATAATCTCATCAATTCAATCCAATTCAAATTAAACAAAACTACTTATTGAATTGAATTGATATTTACGACACTTATACAATTTAAAAATAATCAAATATTTTTAATTGTGAAAACATCTTTTGTAAAATTGAAAGTGTTTTGATGTGAATTTTGTGGGTTACAAAGAATTTGAAAATTAACCTTTGAATTTAGAATATCGGTTAACCTTGAAAGATCTTTATAGAAAATCTGCAGAGTAAAGTAATTAATTAAATGAACGTTTTATTTTACATTAACGAATTTACTAAAAAAAGATACCTTTATCAGATTACGAATCCGCAAATATCCAGTGCAATGATCATGTAAAGGCTATCAATGTATAAGTCTGAATTTAACATGGGACAATTGTAAGAATTTGAAATTTAAAAAAAAATAAACCTGTAAACGCCGTACAATGACGTAAAAAATATTGAAAGTTATTACGTTGTGAAACATACAAATATTAATTTATGATTTACCTTTTAAATTAAAACCATAATATCAATGATTGGTAACTTAAGATTCGATAAATTCCAATAATTAAACGTCTTTTTGTGATGAATCTTGAATTATTAATTATTTAAAATTGGATTTTAAACTTATTTTTTCGGGGTAACCATTTTATTGCCAAAATTAAATAGCAACTCAAAAAATCTGATGAAACATTAGAATATATTCTAAAACCGACCAAAAGAGCTTGGCATGAAAAAATGTAAAACTTTAAGAAATTAAATTTGAGATGATATCGACATTGAATTTGTGAATTAATAAACGCTTTAAGTGTTGCAATTGTCAGGTAAAGTAAATAGTTTGAAAGTGAAGAAAATAAAGTAATGTTAAAATCATAATTGTTACCTTTTTTGAATTTTTTTGTTCAGAATTAAAAAAAACTATCGAATTTTGCAATAAATTAACACATTAAAATGTTAAGCTGAAGAACTGTAGACATACAAACTTTGTGAATGAACACTATTTTTGAATGATTTCATTATGATTACACATTATATACATTGTGTAGTACATTTTTGCGATTACCTTTTAATAAAGATAGAATGGAATGAAGCTAATGACTTATCAAAAAAGACCACTAAATTGAAGAGTTTATCAAACTATTTGAAATAAATAAAATCCGTTTTAGAAAGTGAGAGACATTGAAATCCATGAAAAATTGATCAAAAATGTCTATTTCAACAACTAAATTAAGCTGCTGAAACTATTTCAATAAAATAAAACCTGTTTTGTACTTTTCTAAAGGAAATGTTTAAAAATCTTATATAATTTTACACAATTTAACTTGGATAAAAAGCATAATAGCCCATATAATAAAGTAGAGTTTTATCAGTTCTTATACGAAAATAAATGTGGTGATATTACAATATACCTTTTAAATAAATATAAAGATATTTCAACTGAACATATGCGTCTGTATTATAGTTAAAGATCTAATATGAATTTAATTTTGAAGAATCGTTCTAGTTCCCAAACTTTAAAAAATATTATATGATAATGAAACTTGCCGTAGTATAGGTGAAGTAATTGATTATTTGTAAAAGTCAGAAAAAGTTTCAATTTAAACATATAAATAACCTTTTAATAAACCATAAATAGCACAATCGAAGTACGATAACATAGTAACATTCAATAAATTATTATGCCACGTATAACAATTTAAGATTTGTCCAATGTGGAAGCTAATTGGGAAAACATTTTTTTTGTAAAGTATTAGTTGTGGATTTGCATTATAAGAGAATTAAAGAATTTAATTTTTAATTATTTTACCTTTGAAAACAACTTAACGGAACATTTTTAATTAATTAACATGAGAAAAGAACAAAAAAGTCTAAACCAGGAAGAATAAGATACTTAAGAAGTAAGAGACAATAATTATGATGTTTAGGATATAGATTGAGTAAGTAAATATAGATTCGATTCTCAAAATTTATTCGAGTAAAATTTCGCATATTAACCTTTTTTAAAATAAAGTAGACAGTAATCAAGCAAATAATTTTATTATTTTAATAATTAGTAAGCATAAATTGACACCTTCAGTAAGATATTTCCAATCAACAAGCAGAAGTGTCACTTGAAGTAGTGTTTGAGGTGCTCTTTTCGGCTTGACCTGAAGAAGTTGTGTACGGTCCAGAAGGAGGAGGAGGAAGAGCCAGCAGAGTACCTTGGCCATTACCACCACCATTGGAAGTGTTCGGTTTAGGACCGAAATAGTACCAGATGACACAGACCACCGCCATAGGAACGCCAAAGACGAGAACAGTGACCAGCACCATCACCAGCACAAACAGGACTACAGAGTCGCTCATTTGGGTTAAGTAGAAAGGGAAAATAGAAAGTAGAAACAGTTGCTGAGAGACTTGGGAAAAGTGATGAAGTTTATCGAAACTGTCAACAAAGTAGCCAAGAAACCAAAAGTTCTAAAAACCACGATTTCGAAAAAAAAAATTTGAACTCTAAAATAAAACTTCTCTTAAACCTCTAATAAAACCAATCAAAATATTACCACCAAACATCATCAGCATAAATTACCATATTATTCCAACTTGAACTAGAAATTTAGTAACTTATGAAACGACCTTATTTGATCCAATAGGATCACTAAAAATGTGTATTGGAACCAATGATTTTGTTTAAAATTTGCAACGTATTTGTTCGTCATTTTCCATGTACTGATAACAAAAACAAACGTTTTTTAACTTTTCGTTACCAGAATTGGGTGTCATGATCCATGGCGCCTAGTTTTGATGTAACATTGCAGATACATATTTTCCTAAGTTTATGTATGCCAAATCTGGTAATTCATAAGTCTACGGTTCTCTCAGAATTCATTTGGGCGTCATGATCCATGGCGCCAAGTTTTTTGTACGACTATTCAATTACATAAGCTCTCAAGTGTAGGCATGCCAAATTTGGTAATTCTAGGTTCTACGGTTCTCTCAGAATATGGACAAAGATTTACAGACGGACACGACGGCAATAGCATAAGCTCAGACTCTAAGAGTTTCGCTAAAAAGGTTTTATCACAGTCGTTCTGATTAAAAACTCATAATCATTACGACACATTAAATTGAGTAACTTGATAATTTTTAATGTATGACAAACTATTCAGTCTCAATAAAAGTTTTTTGTTACCTGTTAGTTTGTTTACTTGACGCAGTCAAGATAATACAAATCTATAATAAACTACTGTATAAAAAATCGAAAAAATAAAATTTACTTCTATGATGCTTCACTGATGATTGTTTTCAGAGATTATTTACCAGAATAATTAAAGGAAATCAAGACATTTTAAACACATTAAATAGCGAAAAAGTAATGTTAATTAATTAATTTAAGATAGTTTTTTTTGAAGTAAAACGAATTATTGTGGAGATTATTGACATTAAGTCAAGATGATAGGTTTAATACTTTTGTGACCTTTTAGGTGAGATGATGTAATGCAATGATCTGTCCAACAGACACACAAACTGACAAAACCATACATTGCAAGAGAAAAGAGTTATAATTGTCAATAAATTATGACACTTACTTTAAATTTAATAACATGCACAAATCATTTTCTTATGTTTGTGTTGGAAAGTGAATTTCCCAGCCTCATGTTTTGAGGTAAGACAAGTGAGAGGTAGAGGCGAAGGGCACTATAGTTGATACTGATTACTTAGACTGAGACATACATATAATCTTAATAAACCTTTTAAGTTATTCACTGATGAATTGTATACATGTAACAAACCATCCAACACACACTTTACGAAGGGGACCACACTCTAGGGTCGGAACCAATCAAAATGGTGGAATCGAGCGTTCGAAAGGCTAGGTCCTCGCTTGGGACCAAGATGGCGACCAAAATAATGAAATTAAAATAAATCGACGATAAATTACAGAATTATAATATTTAGATTTAATCTTGAGATGACGAGTTCACGATTTACACAAAAAAAGATTTGTTCGTTCCTTAGATGAAATTTCGGTCAACACAACAGAAAATTACTCGTTTCAGATAACAGATTCCAGTGGACTTGACTGTTATCCTAGGACACTCGGACAGCGGGATGGATTCTTGCCCTATCACTCTTCTGAACCGATGCCCGGGAGCTTGATGTAATTGTGTCTTCTTGTGATCACCAGTAGAAACAAACAGATCCAATTCGTTCGAGCCAATCGTGTGGTCTCGGCAGCACAAAAGCAAAATCGGGACTGACAGAACAGAAGACCTCGAGCTGAGCAGAGCAGCTGCTTTATATACGGTGAGAGAGGGTGCTCGTGTCGACTGTAGAATGTCGTAGAAAAGTGTAAAAGATTCGAAAAGGGTCGAAAATGTTCGAGAGTTTTCCAGAACATCCGAGAATGTTTGGTTAAAATAGACTTGTGTAGTGTACTGTTTGTGTAGAAATAGTGTGCGGGAGATTCAAAAATTGGGGCCTTCACAAACGACGTTATCCACATTATTTACATACATGCAAACTATGTGAACAATTCATTGTAATTGAAAGTTTTAAATAAAATCATACATTATAAACATTGTATCAAGGATATATGGGATAATGGATTACTTTGTAAACGCATGAAATCCAGAGAAATACAATTTTAAAAAAATCAAGGGAACGTTCAATATACAAAGAATTGAGAGTTTTGCCATTTATTTACTCAGAATAATCAAAATTTTGTAAAACTTAGTCGGACAAAATTATATATTTTCTGATTTTGCTATGCCCCTTCTGAATGAACTTTTTGAATATAGACAAATAATTTTGAAGCCGCAAAAAATCCAATATTGTATGGTGGTACTTAGTGAAACATTCAAATGATGTTAAATGGAATTTTACTTTTTTACGCTCATTATTAGTGCCAATGAAATTAAAAATTAAATTTTTCTATTCTTTTATAAACGAAAACGAATTTTGTGATATCTAAATTTTATCTTTAATTGAAAAGCATGTTACCTTACATTGATTTACCTACTTTTTAGAGAGTTCATTAGAAAAAAATATTAATTCAAAATGTTTTTAATCTTTAGAACTAAAACGAATAGTTTCATTTATCTTAAATAAAAATTAATCTTTACTAGAAATTTTAGAATGAATAGAATGCACATTTACAAGAGTTTTAAAAGATTGCAATAAAAACTATGAGATTTTAAATAACCATTATTAAATAATATGATCCATTTAATTCAAATAAAACAAAACCACTTATTGAATTCAATAGATGTTTACGACATTTATACAATTTAAGAATAGTCAAATGTATGTTCTCTTAATTGTGAAAACATGTAAGAATATGAAACTTAACAAAAACTTGTAAAACGCCATAGACGTAAAAAATACTTTTAAAAGTTATCACTTTGTGAAACATTCTATAGAACATTATAATGTTAATTCAAGTTTTACCTTTTTAATCGTCAACACATTCTTTTTTGTAATGATTTGAGATGATATCAAAAGCCAAATGTAAATAAAATTGTTTTAATATATAACCTATATATAAATTAACACACTAAAATGCTAAGTTCAAGAACCGTAGACATTCAAACTTTGTAAGAGAGTATTATTCTTGAAGGTTTTTAATATGATTACACATTATATACATTGTGTTGTGCATTGTTGCGATTACCTTTTAATGAAGCTTGAATGGAAAGAACCTAATTACAAATCAAACGAGGCCACTAGATTGAAAGTTTATCAAACTATTTGAAATAAAAAATCAGTTTTTGAAAGAGTGAGACTTTAAATTACATGTCAAAATTGTTCAAAAATGTCTATTTCAACAACTCAATTGTGTTGATGAAACGATTTCAATAAAATAAAACCAATTTTGTACTTTTCTCAATGAAACTTATATTTGAGAATCATATATAATTTACACAATTTAGTTAGAATAAAAATTTTAAAAGTTTATATAGTGCTATTATTTTCGTATATATAGTGTTATATATACGAAAATAAATGTCGTGAAATTAAAATCTACCTTTTAAATAATAACCAGAATTGTACAACTACGCAACTATACATGTTTGCCTGTCTTATAGTTAAAGATCTAATATGAATTTTATTTTGAACAATCAATCTATATCCTAAACTTTAGAAAAACATATAAAATTGAAACTTGCGGTAGTAAAGGTTATTGAAGATCTGTAAAAGTCAGAAAATGTTTCAATTTAAACATATAAATAACCATTTTAATAAACTATCAATTGCTTAACCTGTGGAACGTAGTAACATTTACGTATGCCACGTAAAATAATTTAAGATTTGTCCAATGTGTAAGCTACTTGTGAAAACCTTTTTTGTAAAGTTTTAGCTGCGATTTGCATTATTCAAAGAATTTAACTTTTAATTTTCAATTATATTACCTTTGAAAACAATTCGATAAACTCATATGTTATTAGGTGACAACTTATGTTATGATAATGGAGCTTGCTTTTAAAATAACTTTTTTGTCCTAATCTAGGTGGCGATGTGGTTTTTTGCATTATTTAGTGACTAATCAGACATAGTTCAAGTCTGAAAAGTTCAAAAAACCACATCGCCACCTAGATTAGGACAAAAAGTTATTTTAAAGCAAGCCGCCATTATCATAACATAAGTTGTCACCTAATAATTGTCATTAAAAAAAAGAAAGAATAAGAGACTTAGGAATTAAGAGACAATCATTGTCATGTTTAGAATATAGATTGAGTAAATAAATAGATTCGATCCTCAAAAAAATTGAGCAAAATTTTGCATATTAACCTTTTTAAAGAAAAGAAGGCAGTGTTAAGGAAATATTTTATTATTTAGAATAATCTGTAAGCATAAATTGACACCTTCAGTAAGATATTGCCAATCAGCAAGCAGAAGTGCCACTTGAAGTAGTGTTTGAGGTGCTCATTGCGGCTTGACCTGAAGAAGTCGTGTTCAGTCCAAGAGGAAGAAGAGGAGGAACAAGCAGAGTACCTTGGCCATTACCAGCACCATTGGAAGTGTTCGGTTTAAGACCGAAGCAGTACCAGATGACAAAGACCACCGCCATAGGAACGCAAAAGACGAGAACAGTGACCAGCACCATCACCAGCACAAACACGACTCGCAAGTCGCTCATTTGGGTTAATTTGCAGAAGGATAAAGTAGAAACAGTTTGAAGCAGAAAGGGAAAGTGACGAAGTTTATCGAAACTGTCAACAAAGTAGGCAAGAAACGCAAAAGTTCCAAAAACCAAGATTTAAAAAAAAATTGAATTCTAAAATAAAACTTCTTTTAAACTTCTTTAAACCTCTAATAAAACCGATCAAAATATTCATTCAAAAATCAGGGGGTTAAAAAATTAAATTGATAAAATTATTAAATAAATTTAATTCTAAATCCGCATAAAATTATAGAAAACCCTATTAAAACACGTTAACCGAAGAAAACAATATTTGCGTAAAATAAAAATGCGCATGCGCATGGAAACCAGAGAATGACCGTTATAAAAAATTCCATCTGAATAGTTTCCAAACTAAATCTAACATTTATAAATATATCGAAGTTGTCAATAAAATAAGTCAAGAAACCAAAAGTTCCAAAAACTTTGATTTCGAAAAATAAAATTTGATTTCTAAAATAAAACTTCTCATCAAACCATCATATAAAACTACATTAAAATATTGATATAAAAATAAAGGAAACTTGTAAAATAAAAAAATATTTATTGAATTACCAAATGATTCAAATATGCAAAATTGAGCATAAAATCAGAAAATGACCTATTAAAAGACTTCAATTTGCGGTTCAAAAATGCATTAAACTCAAATTGCGCATGCGCATAGAAACCAGAGACAGCCCCACCGAAAACTAGACTTGGATTTCAAATTCGGATTAATAAATACGGCATACATATTTTAATAAATAAAGTTTAATACACATTGTGTAGTACATTATCGTGATTACCTTTCAAAAAATCGATTATAACACAAGAATAACTTACAAGATGAAACCTATAGAATGAAGGTTTAAACAGAGTATTTGAAATAATGAATCCGTGTTTGAAAGAGTGAGACTTTAAATTCCATGTTAAATTTGATCAAAAAATGTCTATTTCAACAATTCAATTAAGCTGCTGAAACTATTTCAATAAAATAATACCTGTTTTGTACTTTTCTAAATTAAACTTATATTTGAGAATCTTATATAATTTTACACAATTTAGTTAGAATAAAAATCTTAAAAGCTCATATTGTAAAGTAAAGTTTTATAAGTGATTTTATATACGAAAATAAATGTCGTGAAATTAAAAATTTACCTTTTAAATAATCACAAAAATATTTCAACCCCCACAACGGTACATATGCGTCTGTCTTTTAAAGATCTAATATGAATTTTATTTTAAAGAAATATTCTAGATCCTAAACTTTAGGAGAAGATATTAAAAATAAAACTTTAGTTAGTAAACGTTATTGAAGATTTGTAAAAAGTCAGAAAATGTTTAAATTTAAACGTATTAATAACTTTTTTATTAAGCTATCAATGGACCAACCGAAGGAACATAGTAACACTCAATAAAAAATTATTATGCCACGTATAACAATTTAAGATTTATCCAATGTGTAAGCTAATAGTGAAAATCTTTTTTGTAAAGTTTTAGTTGTGATTTTTGAATAATAAGAGATTTAAAAAATTTAAATTTAAATTATATTACCTTTGAAAACAACGTTTTAACGTGAACTTTTTAAAGCTAATTATCATTAGAAAAGAATAGAAAAAAATAAACCCGGAAGAATAAAAAACCTAAGAATTAAAAGACAATCATTGTTATGTTTAAGATATAGAATGAGTAAGTAAATATAGATTCGATTCTCAAAATATGTTTGAGTAAAATTTCACCGATTAACCCTTTATAAAATGAAGGAAGTCATTGCTAGGTAATAATTGGAGGAGCGACCGCATTCACTCACGCTGAGCGAGCGAAGCGAGCGATGTGTGAGTGAATGCGGGAGCGACGATATATACCCGAGAAAAATGTAACTTCAGTCATTTGTTGTGTGCGCTACAACTCAAATACGTCTGCATGGATCGGTCTGAAAATTTAACACAGTGTTCTGGTTGGGGTCTAGATGTGCTGTATAGTTTTGGGGCCATATAGGTCAAAGGTCAAAGGAGTAGCAATTTTGAGAAAAATCCGAAATTTTGTATTGAAATGTGAAGGAATCGAAATGTGCATAATGTGTTTGTTCCTCTGTGGCACAGTCAAGCACACGCGTTTCCTGTCACGACCACTGTGCGCAACAGAGATGCGCAGTAGCAAGCACACTCAGGTGACCACAGGAGATGGATGCGGACTTGACTTTGACTTTAGTGCTGGTGTGGCTGGGTATTTGTTTACATTTGCAGACATATTAGAGAATTATGGCACATAATCCAAAATTTTAAACCTAGCAACGTTATTTTAAATAATGCAGTGATGTTCACTTAATCATTGACGTATTTAGTATGTAGCTACGAGAACAATTTTTTTATTTGCTCAACAAAATGTCTTGCTGAACTACTCTGACAACCTTTGACATTGTATTAGATTTTTGGATAACGTAACATAATTAAAACCGTTGGATGTACCACTGCAACCCAACAATGAGACGGAACATAAAGATAAACCCATTCCAAAAACAATTGCAAATGTGGATTTCTAGATGGGAGAATCTTTCTTCGTATCTTCAAATAGTCCAATTTCTATTTGTATTCGTGAACAGAGTATCAATTTACGATTTTTTGCTCTATTAGATTTTTATGAATAATTTTTTCTTCGAGTTTTCCGAACAAATGTAAGAACAATATTTTTTAATTTTTAAAATTATGATTCTGTATTTTGAGTGTAAGCGACAGTTGCTGAGCATTAAAACATGGTGGGCCAAAACTTATTATGTCCATGATCCAAAGTCTATGAGGTGCGATGTAAATCGAGAATTATTCTTTGATATTAATTGATCTTAACTGAATGCGATAATCGGTGCATTTAGGTACATCGTTTGATTGCGTTTTATGATGGGACAAATTAGATTGATACATTGAAGATTAATTGTCCAACCAAAGCTTAAATATCTCGCAACCAAATTTGCACAGAATGAATTCTCGATTTTAATTGCATTAAATGTCACTGAATGATTTTGGCGTTTCACATGTCACACTAAGGACACTGTCGCTCCGACTTTCACGCCAATGGCGTTACCTATTTGTATATGTGAAAGCTAAAGTGTTTCAAAATGCCAGCTGCTGGTTCTATACTAGTAATTTTATTATTTAAAATAATCTGTAAGCATAAATGTATACTTTCAAGTATGATATTGCCAATCAGCAAGCAGAAGTGCCACTTGAAGTAGTGTTTGAGGTGCTCATTGCGGCTTGGCCAGAAGAAGTCGTGGACAGTCGAGAAGGAGGAGGAGGAGCAAGCAGAGTACCTTGACCATTACCAGCACCATTGCAAGTCTTCCGTTTAGGACCGAAGCAGTACCAGATGAGACAGACCACGGCCAAAGGAACGCCAAAGACGAGAACAGTGCCCAGCACCATCACCAGCACAAACAGGACTAGAGAGTAGCTCATTTGGGTTAACTTGCTGAAGGAGAAAGTAGAAACAGTTTGGAGCAGAAAGGAAAAGTGACTCGACGTTTATCGAAACTGTCAACAAAGTAGGCAAGGGACGAAAAGTTCCAAAAACCAAGAGTTCGAAAAAAATTGAAATTCTAAAATAAAAATTTTCTTAAAACCTTAAAAACCAATAAAAAATATTAACACAAAAAATCATCGGCATAATAAAACCCCAAAGAAATCCATTAATTGACAAAATTATTAAATAAATAATTGAATTATTAATAAATACAAAATTTGCATTTAAACCAGAGAAAGACCTATTAAAACATAACTATCTGAAAGGACATAAAAATCGTATAAAACTTAAATGCGCATGCGCATAAAAACTTTAGGAAAACCTATTAAAAGACCTAACTGAAAAATCTGAAATTTCAAACCAATATATAAACAATTGGTTAGGATTAGAAGTAAGAATGGAATGTAAAATTTGAAATGCGCATAAAACCAAAAAATGGCGGTTTAAATATCCAAAAAATTACAAAGGATTAAAAATCGTATAAATTGAAAATGGGTATAAAAACATTGAAATCCTATTAAAAGTCATGTATCTACAAATAACAAATGAGATGTACCATGAGAATATTTATAAAAATAGTTGATAGTAATATACGAGAATAGTGAATATAGATGTGTGTGAATGCATACGGAAGAAATTAATGGCAATATAATATAGTTGAAATATTCGCATTCAAACTTGAGAATTGGAAATAGTACTATTCTGGAAGTAGTTCAATCTGGCATATAGAGTTCTGTAACCTGTTCAAAATTACACCATGAAGAGAATAAACCAATAAATTGAGGTCTTGTAGCTCAGTAAAAATAAAATAAAACAAACTAACAAGCTGTGCTAAATCTAAAGTAAATTCCGAGATTTACTTTATGCATAAATGATATTTTGTTCACCATTTAAGTCAAGTACGAAAATACAATGAAAAATTCAAAAAATATGTTCAAATTTTAAATAAATGCTCTGCAAAATAAAAGCAACGCATTTTTATGTTTATTCTCTAAAAATATACAATCAACATTGAACGAACGAACGGGTGCATTTGGTTCTGCTGTTGGCTGGTCGAGTGAAACCAAAACGACATCGACACGTCTTCTCGTAACACACAGACATCGCATCGTGAAATTCAAAGCTGTGGTCAGATTAACTTGGTTTGGATTCGATTGACTTTTCAGTTACTGATTTAGCAGTTTGAACTTTGTTGGCTACAGTTGGTTTAGGATTAACGGTTAAAGTCTATGTAACATTTATTGGGTTTTTAACTACACAAGTTGTTGCGCAACTAAACATTGTAAACATTGTTTTTAACTTACCTTTAACTAAGACAAATGTGATAACTCCTTAATTTTAAAAAAATTTAAATGTTTAATTAAATTAGACAAAAGGTTAACAATCGCGAGACTGAAATGGTTTTTACACAGCGCGAGCCTGAAATGGTCAAATTTGACCCAAAACTTTGTAAGCGATTTAACCTCTTCGTCGTGCCAACTTGGCCCAAGGCTCCAGAACGAACCACAATAGCTAGGGACTTAGCGAGAGGTTAAGAGACGAATTTATGGGCAAGTTGCCATTGGCCATTGAATTAGATAAAATTAATTTAAAGAGATTATGACCGTTAACAAATACGATCACGACACTTGAAATTATTGAATACTGGAATAAATGATTTGATATTTGATAAATTATCTAAATATTTTATTAATTATTTTGCTACGAAAAAATGTAACAAGAATACTGTTTGGAAATTGTTAATTTGACCTTTTACAAAATCACCTAATGATAATATCAAATGTCACAATTAACAATTAATATATAAACAACTAATGTAAATATTGTTTTTAAATACATTGTACATTGACTAATAACTTGAGGACAAAATAAATCGGTTCTCAAAATACATTTGTGTACATTTTGGCATTTTAACCATTTAAAAATAGACATACTTCTCATCGATATAGAGAAAATATAATAATTAAAAGTTGTAATTTTTAGCTGAGCGAACGAAACGAACGGAATGAATGAGCGAGCGCCAGCGAGCGAATGAGTGGAGTGAGTGGAGTGAGGTCAGCTTTTGGCCGAAGCTCAAATGCTCTTTCTACAGTGAAAGTAGAAGGAAACTTCAGCATAGAAATGTGTGGAGAATTTGTGGATAAATTATCTCAAGAACGTGACCAACCGCTGAGGTCAATTAGGGCTCTGTTGACCAGATATTTATCAGGGAAGAAGCCTATCAAAGGGCTTTAAAAACCTATCAATAATATGCAGGTAAAGGTGATTTAATGTAATTAATTTAATTAAACTATTACTGATTTCTTGAAATAACACTCACAGTGGCAAGGAACGGATATTTAATTGATGCAAAATTTCTCTATTTATATGTAAACTCCATTGAGGAACAAGAACAGAAAGATAATTTACAAAAACGAATAAAACGAAAGAGAGGCAAAATAAAGAAGGAAAGTGGGGAGAAGGTCATAAATTAGAATTACATTCGAGGGTGATTATGCTGTTTTGTTGAGTCGCTCTTGACGCTAATTTACTTGTGACATATGTCACTGTAAAAGCACTGACAAACACACAGGACCCACTTGACTTAAACCATTTTCAAAAAGAAAGTTTTCGTCAGAGAAAAAAATTACTAATTGATATAAGGTAACATTTTTTTAGCAGTAGCATAAGGTAACAAGTAGCCCACGCCGGTATTGATGGCAACGAAGAAGCAGACAAACTCGCGAAGGAAGCAACCTATCTGCCTACAGTATCCTACAACATGAAACCACTCTCGTTTTATTGGGGAATATTGAGAGAGTGGATGTATTCGAATTGGAATCAACGGTGGATGACAACAAGAGACGGAAGAAAAACAAGCCAATTCTTCCCAACAATTCTCGACAGGAAAAAGTGCTCGAACATACCGGACTTTGTCATGACTCAGTTCTTGTCAGGTCACGGTAAGTTTCATAAGTACCTGACTAAGTACCACATTGAACACGATGCACTGTGTCACTGTGGTGAAGCTGAACAAACACCAATTCATCTCATCAAGGACTGTCCCGCGTTCGCTAGACAAAGGCAAGTCTTTGAGAGCCGAATCAACGAGATCACCAACTCGAATCAAATCTCGTTGAATCTCTACTGCACTGACAAGTGCTACAATGAATTCCATAAATTTGTAACTAACATATTCAATCAATTACCTTTACCAAGAGGTTAACTTATTATCATTATTATTCATTTTTATGCTTATTTATCATAATACTCATATCATTCATTATCTCATTTCATAGAACATTGATATACTCATAATTTCAATGTAAATACTCAATCTTGTATCTATCTATACCTTTATTGTATTCTTTAATGTTAAAGGTTAATAAAATATAATCAAAAAAAAAGGTAACATTTTATTGACTATTGTATTTAAACACGCAATTTTATTTGATTTTTATCAAGTAATTCCCACTATGTTCTTGGTTATGTCTAAAAAATATTTGTTTTAAGTGAAAGTATAAATTTATTTTATTGGAGACTCATTAAAATGTGAGATCATTACGCAAAACAATTTGTTGCGCACCCCGCACCAGCATATGGCATAAGGCAAAAGAAAAGCGTATCGAATTACACCCTTTTCGCCTTAAGCCTAACGCGCTTGGACAAGTGAGAGAAGAGGAGAGACAACCAATTGGTAACATGTGTGGCCTGCGAGGAGACATTTTGCACATTAGACACTGTGTGTCACATAATAAATTGAGTGTGTGTGTGTGCACAAGTGCAATAATCATTTAGTCTTAACACATTCAAAGGCATGTCAAACAACATAAATTTGAGAACCAAACTATTTGGAATTCGAGGGTTAACTTATTAAAATCGAAAACAAACAACTCGCCCAATGAAATAGTCAAACACACAGCAGTGCAAAGTAAAATCATTTCAATGTAAAGTTAACTTCAGTGAAATTTCACTATCTTGAACACAATTGTGAACCTTTTCCCCACACAATTAAACTCAAATTGTTGATTTCAATCGTTGATTTGATTTAAAATGAGAATTTTTTTTCCATTTTGTATGAGAATTTATTACTCGTAATAAAAACATGCTTTCATTATAATAGAATTACAAGATGATAATAACTGCCTGAAATCGAATTGATTTAATTTATCTTTCGTGAATTCACTCTACCAGAGACTATTGCTTGAATTCATCAATAAATCTTAAATATGTGTGTGCACAAATTTTATAAACTTAAATTCAAAGTTATCCATCTGTGGCGTTTAGTGTTTTACGCCAGTTGAAATATAGTAAGCGTAAGTGTCCGGTGTTCTACAGGACAACCCTGACTAGGCACGGCCATATTGGGTCGGTCAGACGGACAGAGCGAAGGCATTTGAACCATCCTCCCGCCGATGTCCCCTCTTGTCTCTCTCTCTCTCTCGTATATGTTGCTGTCGTATTACCCCACGCTACCACGCACTCTGTGGACCCGTCTTCTTCTCGCTCTGTTCTCTTTCAGTGTTGTGTCGATGCGCGGCCAACAGTAAGCTAACTGTTGCTCTTTCTCTCTTCTTTCTTTGTCTTTAGTTGTCATTTGGCACTGGCCCCGAACGCACGTCTCTACGATTCTCGGGCTTGTTTTTCCTTGTGTCCACCACCCTCCCATCTATGGACCCCAGAATCCCTGGGACTATCCGCATGGGTGAGACCATATACTATGTGATACATTCGTCTATTACAGGCTCATGCCCACCTGTTTCCCTGAGCCCTAACATCAACTCTAGTCTCTATCACCAGCCCATTCAAGTGGATTCTACCCATAACAACGAGACTTATGAACGTTACAGCCCATTTCTGGTCCCTTTACCAGGGCCCCAGTGCAATGGGACGCCTTCTACCGAGGATCCACCCATTTTTTGGGTCTTTTACCTAAGCAGTGGACCGCCTTTATTTTGGCCTTATCCACTCATTGATTAAACAAAGTTCCAAACCTATAGAATCGTCTTTTTCATTATGTGGTCCATTTGAAACGCCACACCATCACTCTGCTTTAAATGGCATTGGACGACCCGGTTAGTGGATGCGAACTAAAAAGAGGGGAAGGGAAATAAGTAAGAAATATGTAATATTCTCTTTAATGAGTCAAATTTCATATATTATATCTCTCATTTTGGCCAGAATTACAAAAATTATCGCTCAGCTGAACTGCCTGCAGTAAATCTAGTTATTTCATAATAATTAGCTGAGCGAACGGAACGAAGGAGCGAGCGTCATCGAGCGACTGAGTGGAGTGAGTGGAGTGAGTGAGGCTTTTGGCCAGAGCTCGATTTGTTGTTGTACCCTGTTGGCAGTGCTAAAAAAATGTTATCATAGAAAACACATGCAATCACTGAATACACAAAATCTCGAGAACGACACAAGTGAGACAGCTCAATTTGGTGTCGATTTATCAGTTTGGTTGTGGTGAGGAAGTGTATTAAAACCTATTAAAAGACTATCAAAAGAAGGCTGAATTTTCAAACCAACATATGAACAATTGATTAGGATTAGGAGTATGAATGGGATGTAAAACTTGAAACTTGAAAAAAGACAAGAAACTCATGAAATGTTCACTCGGCAGTGGACAGCAGATAAGCATAATTGTTCTATAACTGACATGTAAAAGTTGAACAATATTGCAACAAAAACTTTGCGGTTTTAAATAACCATTAAACAATCTGATCATTTCAAATAAAACAAAACTATTTATTGAATTCAATTGATATTTACTACACTTATGCAATTTAAAAATTGTCAAATATATTTAATTGTGAAAGCATCTTTAGTAAAATGGAAAGTGTTTTGATTTGAATTGTGAGGGTTACAAAAATTTGAAAATTAACCTTTAAATTCACAATATCAGCTAACCTTGAAAGATCTTTATAGAAAATCTGCAGAGTAAAGTAATTAATTAAATGAACGTTTTATTTTACATTAACGAATTTACTAAAAAAGATACCTTTATCAGATTACGAATCCGCAAATATCCAGTGCAATGGTCATGTAAAAAAGGCTATAAATGTATAAGTCTGAATTTGTCATGTGACAATAGTAAGAATTTGAAATTGAACGTTGTGAAACATACAAATAATAATTTTAGTTTTACCTTGTAATTTTCAACAGGTTTTTTCTAATGGTTTAGAAGATTGACCAGAGATCACAAAAAGTAAGCAAGACATTATATCGATTTTATGTATAAGATCATTATGGTGATAATATTTGATACAATACACGGCTTTATTGTTAAACTAAGTTAGTTTGAAATTTGAATTTGGGTTTTAAACTTATTTTAAAGCCAGGTGTAGTGAGTACATATTGAACACTCGATATTATCTTTTCAAACCATAATATCAATGGTTGGGAATTTAAGATTCGATAAATTTCTATTTTTTAAAGTTTTTTAATAATGAATTAAATTATTAATTATTGAAAATGCGAATTTGAATTCATTTTTTCTAGGTAACCTTTTAATCATCATCTTTAAATTGATATTTAAAAATCTGATAAAACATCAGAATATATGCTAAAATCGGTCAAAGGAGCCTTGCATGAATAAATGTAAAACTTTTAAAAATAGAATTTGTAATGATATCAAATGTAAATGAAATTGTTTTAATATAACCATTTGAAAATATTGAAAAAGTAACTAAAGCATATAATTTTTTTTGTTTGGTTCAAATAGTTTAATTTGACTGAAAAGTTGTTATAAAGTTAGTTTACTTCGATATATTGAGAGACATTGAATTTATGAATTAATAAATGCATTGAGTGATGCAAATATCTACTAAAGTAAATGGCTTGAAAACAAAAAACAAAAATAAATTGTTACGATCATAATTGTTACCGTTTTGAAAAAAATCTACTGAAACCTTTCCTCTTAATTATTTTCTTAGTAAATTTTGCAATAAATTAACACATTTCTAAGCGGTAGAACGGTAAACATACAAACTTTGTGAATGAATAATATTTTTGAAGGATTTAAATATGATTACAAATTTACTTTGTTGTGATAACTTTTTAATAAACGAAGAAAGGAATTAAATGAATTACTAATCAGACGAGAGTCACGAGACTACTAGATTAAAGAGTTCATCAAACTATTTGAAATAAATAAAAAATCCGTTTTTGAAATAGAGAGACTTTGAAATCCATGTAAAAATTGATCAAAAATGTCAACAACTTAATTATGCTGCTGAAACTATTTCAATAAAATTAAACCCAGTTTTGTTTTTTTCTCAAAATAAACTTTTATTTAAGAATCATATATAATTTACTCAATTTAAATAAAAGTTTAAAAGCTCATATAGTAATGTACAGTTTTGTCAGTGCTTTTATATACGAAAATAAATGTCGTGAAATTGAAATTTACCTTTTAAATAACTACACGGGATAACGACGCAACTGTACATATGTGTTTGTCTTATAGTTAAAAATCTATTATGAATTTTATTTTAAAGAATCGTTCTAGATCCTAAACTTTAAAAGAATGAATAAAATTGAAATTTTTCGTAGTAAAAGAGAAGTTATTGAACATTTGTATAAGGTAGAAAATGTTTCAATTTAAACATATAAATAACCTTTGTAATAAGCAAGTCAAGTGAGGGAGGGAACATACAATAAGTTATTATGCCACGTATAACATTTTGAGATTTGTTAAATGTGTAAGCTAATTGTGAAAACCTTTTTTGTAAATTTTTAATTGTGGATTTGCATTATAAGAGATTTAAAGAATTTAATATTTAATTATATTACCTTTGAAAAAAATTCCAAAAAACTTTTAAGCTAATTATCATTTGAAAATAACCGAAAAAGTTAAACTAGAAAGAATAAGAGACTTACGAATTAAGAGACAAACATTGTTGTGTTTAGGATATAGATTGAGTAAGTAAATAGATTCTATTCTCAAAATATATTTGAGTAAAATTTCGCATATTAACCTTTTTAGAAAAGTTGACATACCAAAGAAAATAATTTTTATTTCGTAATAATTAGTAAGCTATAAATGTATACATTCTGTAAGATATTGCCAATCAACAAGCAGAAGTGCCACTTGAAGTAGTGTTTGAGGTGCTCTTTTTGGCTTGACCAGAAGTTGTAGCCGTTGACAGTCGAGAAGGAGAAGGGGGAGGAGTAAGCAGAGTACCTTGACCATTACTAGCACCATTCGAAGTTTTCCGTTTAGGACCGAAGCAGTACCAGATGACACAGACCACGGCCACAGGAATTCCAAAGACGAGAACATTGCCCAGCACCATCACCAGCACAAACACGACCAGAGAGTTGCTCATTTGGGTTAACTTGGTGAAGGAGAAAGTAGAAACAGTTTGGAGCTGAAAAGAAAAGTGACGAAGTTAATCGAAACTGTCAACAAAGTAATCAAAAAAAAAACGCAAAAGTTCCATAAACCAAGATTTCGAAAAAAAATTTGAATACTAAAATAAAACTTCTTTTAACCCTCTAATAAAACCGATCAAAATGTCAATACAAAAATCAAAAATGTGTATTAAAAACCAAAGAAACTAATTAATTGACAAAATTATTAAATAAATTTAATGCTAAATTTGCATAAAATCATAGAAAAACCTTTTAAAAGAAGTCAACTGAAGGTGACAAAATTCGCATAAAATGAAAATGCGCATGCGTATAAAAAATATTAAAAAACCTGAAAACAGAAATATCACAATTCATTACGTGAACGATGAATTGGAATTAGGAGTAGAATTGGAATGTATTGTAAAACATATTTAGTTTCTATATTTATCTATGTTTAGATCTAGAAACATATTTTTGTAAAATCATAGAAAACCCTATTAATGAGCCATATTTTTGTAAAAATTCTTAATGTGTTTGCGTTTTCGGGATTACATCTGATTTCAGCTTAAACTTATCTATTCAAATCTAAACGGAAATGCATATCAACATAGAAAGACAGAGGTATTGGTTCCATCTAATAGACGACCAATGTCATGTCAAGTACAACTGGAAAGAAATCAGTTAAAACAAATTGCTCAGTTCAAATAGTTGGACGTGACCTTTGAAAGTTATGAACGACATTGCTGATGACCAAAGAATCACATTGCCCTGTACGGTAAAAATATTTCTCAAACGGTACCGTTGTTTAAAAAACAGAATTGAACGGGACAACTAAACTGACAATGTACAATACCAATCTGTAAGTTAATTAGTTAGCATAAATCGATACTTTACGAAAATAAATGTCGTTAAATTAAAATTTACCTTTTAAATAATACCCAGGATATTCTATCTTGGCAACTGTACATGTGTGCCTGTCTTATAGTTAACGATCTAATAGGAATTTCATTTTGAATAATAATTCTAAGACCTTAACTTTAGACGAATAAATAAAAAAGGAAACTTGCTGTACGTAGTAAAAGTGAAGTTATGGATTATTTGTAAAAGTCAGAAAATGTTTCAATTTAAGCAAATAAATAACCTTTTTAATAAACCAGCAATAGCACAATTGATAGAACATTGTAACATTCAATAAATTATTATGCGACATATAACAATTTAAAATTTATCCAATGTACAAGCAAAATTGTGAAAACCTTTTTTGTAAAGTTTTATTTGTGATTTTGCAGTATAAGATTTAAACAATTTAATATTTAATTTTAAATTATATCACCTTTGAAAATACAATTGAAGAACTATCAAGCTAATTATCCTGAGAAAAGAGCATAAAAAGCTAAACCAAGAAGAATAAGAGACTTAAGAATTTATTGACAAACAATGTTGTGTTTATGATATAGATTTTTAGATTTATATATTTAGTAAGTAAATAGAGATTCGATTTTCAAAATATATTTGAGTACAATTTAGCATATTAACCTTTTTTAAAGAAAAGTAGGCATCCTCAAGCAAATAATTTTATTATTTAAAATAATCTGTAAGCATAAATGAATACTTTCAAGTAAGATATTGCCAATCAGCAAGCAGAAGTGCCACTTGAAGTAGTGTTTGAGGTGCTCATTGCGGCTTGACCAGAAGTAGCAGCCGTGGATAGTCGAGAAGAAGGAGGATGAGGAGGAGCCAGCAGAGTACCTTGACCATTACTAGCACCATTCGAAGTGTTCGGTTTAGGACCGAAGTAGTACCAGATGACACAGACCACCGCAATGGGAACGCCAAAGACGAGAACAGTGGCCAACACCATCAACAGCACAAACAGGACCAGAGAGGCACTCATTTGGGTTAACTTGCTAAAGGAGAAAGTAGAAACAGTTTGGAGCAGAAAAGAAAAGTGACAAAGTTAATCGAAACTGTCAACAAAGTAGGCAAGAAACGCAAAAGTTCTAAAAACCATGATTTCGAAATAAATGAATTCTAAAATAATATTTTTCTTAAAACCTTAATAAAACCAATAAAAAATATTAACGCAAAAAAATCATCGGCATAGTAGAAACCCATAAAAATCCATTAATTGACAAAATTATTAAATAAATAATTGAATTATTAATAAATTCAAAATTTGAATTTAAACCAGAGAAAGACCTATTAAAACAAGACTATCTGAAAGGACATAAAAATCGTTTAAAACTTGAAATGCGCATGCGCATAAAAAGTGGATGAAAACCTATTAAAAGACGAATGTCTGGAAGGAAAAAAATTTCATTCCAATAAATGAACAATGAATTAGGATTAAGAATAGAAATTGGATTTAAAACTTAAATGCGCATGCGCATAAAAACTAGAGAATGACCGTTTAAAACCAATGAAAACCCCCATTCACAAAGGATTAAAAATCGCATACATTGAAAATGCATTTAAAAACATTGAAACCCCTATTGGAAGACATGTATCTACAAATGATGAAAAATGGAAATAAACCTGAAAATGCGCATAAAAATCATAAAAATACCATTTTAAAAATATCGACATTTCACGATTTACTAAAAAACATAAACCACCATCCAAAAGATCACATAATCTCATTTAATAATATAATCCACTTATTATAAATCATACAAATAATAATTAAATCAAAGATTACAATCAAGTAATAAGTTCATCAAATTCATTCGAACAATAATTGAGAACCAAATAGTAACAAAAATTCATAATAAAAAATACAAAATTATAATAATTCACACAATGCTACAAAATAATAAGAAGAAATTCATGACAATTGTACAAAGCGAGATGTACATGAGAATATTTATAAAATGTGTTGAGAGTAATATAGAATTGTGAATATAGATGTGTGTGAATGCATAGGGAAGAAATGAATTAAATGGCAATATAATAGAGTTGAAATAGTCGAATTCTCTTGAGAACGGTCCACATGAGTGGAAATAGTACTATTCCGGAAGTATGATGAGTTCAATGTGGCATGTAGTAGAAATAGTAATATTCAGAATTTGAAAATACTTTGCAGTTGCTGTTGAGCTTGCTGGAGAGCGCTTGATGCGGTGGTCACGGCTGTGGAAATAGTCGAATTGTTGCTACTGTTTCCGAAAGTACTTCTGTTGTTGAAGTTGTTACTGTTCTGTGCAAGGTAAGAACTGATTTTTGCCTTCAATTTGTCCACCACAGCTATTAGACGCTTCGCTGATGCTACAGAGTAGGTCAACTTGATGGCTTGCGTCTCGGTCAGACAGAGAAAGCGTTTTCCGTTGATTTTCTGAGGAAAGATGAGATAAAAGGTGATGAAAACAGTGATCAAATTGTACTGAACTATTACAAATTGTCTAAAATACCTACTACGTACACAAAATTGTCAAAATTGCCTTCCCAAACAACTATACGGATTAACTATCCAAACAATTGTTCATACTACCTGTCCATAAAATTGTCTGGAAGAATAACTAACCAAGCAAATGTTCTTACTAACTGTCCAAAACAATTTACCAGACTACCCAAAGCAATTGTCGAAACTTACTGCCTCACAAATTGTTCAGATTAACTACCCAGCACAATTGAACATGCTAACTATCCAAAACAGTGGTACAAGCTAACTTCCCAAACAATTGCTCAGACTAACACTGTCCTACAAATTGTCTGGAATAAAACTATACCAAAAGTAATTGTCTTGATAATCCAAACAATTGTTCCAACTATCTCACAAATTAAATAACCACACAAAACAAACTGTTCGAACTAACAAATCTACAAAAAACGTTCAAACTAACTTCCCTAACAATTATATCAAAAATAACTATCCCACAAATTGTCTTGGATAAGTACCCAGCACAATTTAAATGACAAACTTACAAAAATAGTTGTCTAAATTTAAATTCCTAAAAAATTGTTCCGAAACTAACTGTCCCACAAAATGTCTGGCATAACTACACAAAAGCAATAGTAAATTGTAAAGATCAACTAATCAAAAATAATTATTCAGACTAACTACCCAGAAAAAAATTGTTCTACCTAATAACTATCACACAAATTGTCTGGATTAACTACCCAAAATATACTCAATTTAAAATACTTAACTACTCAAAACAATTATCCTAACTGTCCAATCAAATTAACTACCCCAAACTATGATTCTTACCAACTATCCAAACAATTTCTTTTACTAATCATCCCATAAAAATTGCCCCGGAATATCAAATTATCTAGAAATTGTCTACAAAAAACAATTGTCCAAACTAATTATCCTCAAAACAAATATCCTGGTTAAAACTCCAATTGAATAAACTCCCCAAAAATATAATTCTTATTGACAAAAATAAATATCTTGGAATAACTTCCCAAACAAATGTTCCTAATAACTGTCCCGCAAATTGTCTAGAATAACTATCCAACAAACAATAAAACAGTTACTTACATGTCGAATCACATCATTGTACACAAAGTCAAATCCAAACATCATCAAATACTTCGCAACTTGATATTCAGTCCATCCAGGCACCTTGGTCAACTCCCTCAAATTGACATCCACCTCCTTATACATCGTCTTGTTGAGCACCACCGAGTAATCCTCCGAACTGACCAATCGTGAACTCTTGTCCGCATCAAACTCCTCATCTTCCAGTCCTTCATTATAGAACCTAAATTCAGCCCTCAGACCATCATCATCAATCATCACCGTCTCAATAGGTGGCGCCCGCGTATCCGCAAAATCATCATCATCCTCATAAGTAGCCTTCCTCCCAAGATGAATCCGCTTCCGGTTGTGCAGTTGAATCACCAAATCAGTGTTCACCTTCTTCGTATCATCGATTAAATCGTCGATATTGTTGAAAAGTAGTGAATTTTCAGATGTGGACTGAGGAACAGATGAGATTTTGTCCAAATTCGAGGTGAAATTGTACTCTTCAATCGAATTCTGCTTCGCCTCCTTAGTCTCCTTGTCCACAGAAACCGAATGTTCCGAATCCGAGTCATCCATCAAATCGTTACTACTGTTTCCGTTCGTAAATGACGTATTCGTGTTTGAATTGAGCATCTTCTGAATCAACGAATTCACCTTCCGTTTGTCGTCTTCCATCTTCTGTCTCAACAGACTTGGTTGACCATCCTCAAGAGCGTTCAATAGAGCTTTACTTCCACTTCCAGACTTTCGCTTACTTCGTCCCTTTCGTGAAGCTTTGTTCGTGGGTGTAGCAGCGCCCCCATCCTTTCCTGGCGGTCCTTGTAATGGGTACTGTACCAAGTCGCAGTACCCAACCGGAAATATATTCGGTGATCGACAGTCGCACCACTGGTCCAAATTGTCGCCCCAACCGATGAAGTGTAGCATCACGAGATGATCCACCACTCGCTTCACCACAGCAATGCAAATCAAGTTTGGTTCGAGCAGGTCCACGGCTTCGAGCAACATTCCCTCGGTGAACTGGTTGGCGGATTGAGATTCGAGTTGACGGGGGAATATGTTGATGGGTGCGATTACGGATTCAGTGTAGATGCAATAGTCGGTCCAGTTGAATTCACGGTTGTAGCCTAATTAAAGGAAAAAATAAATTAGTAAGTTATATATTAAATTGACTGGATTAACTATCCAAAGAGTAAATCCCTCCAATTGACAGGTATTAACCCAATGGGCAGTACCCAATGGTACTACCCATACAACTATCTCGATTGAAGAGGCTAATTTCAACACAATCAAAAAAGTAGTTGCTCAAATTGAAAATTTATAAGCAAACATACAAAATTGGTTGAACTAATTGTCTAATTGTGAACAACTAAAACAATTGTCAAGAAAAGCTATTTGACAGAAATTGTCAGAATTAATAATCTAAACAACAATTGTCTGGACTAACTAAAGAAGGTACAAGTAAACAGTCAACAAATTGTACTGACTATCCAAAAGAATTATATAGAAAAATACCCATCCCATAAATTGGCTGGATTACTAACTACTATCTAAACAATTATCTGAACTACAAAAAATCTAATTGTCACTCAAATTATCCGGACTAACTTTCCTAACAACCTATTTCAATTAGACTTGCCAGTCAATTGAAGTGACTAATGGCAAAAACACATAATAATAGTCCCTCCAATTAAACCGATTTGGTACTACAAAATTGATTAGATCATCTACCACCACCAATTGTCAGAACTAAACAATATTCTGCAGATTAACTACCCAAAACAATTGTCCAAACTAACTAATCCCAACAACAACAACCAATTAGACTATTGTTTCCTAGTCAATTGAGAAGACTAATGTCAATACACACAAGTAGGAGTAGACCCTCCAATTGATTTGGAGTTTATAAAAACCACATTTGACCTGTTTATTTAAACAGTGTTTAACTACTTAAACAATTGTACAAACTAACTAGAAAAAATATGATAAATACCTTTTTTAATACTGTTTTGTTACAATTAATAAATTTAATAACAAAGTGATCATATCGAATAGACAAACTACAAATTATACAAACTAACTAACCAAAAACAACTAGCTTAAATAAATTAAGATAAATTTCGGACATTTGTTTCCCACTCAATCAAAGAGCAAAATATCAAAAACACAAACAGTACTCCTCCAATTAAATCAACGTTAGTTAAAACCCATACAATTGACTAAACTAACTACCCCAGATCAGACTTTAAATAAATAAAACATTTTTAACCAAAAAAAATCACACTTACCAATCGGAGTCTGCAGAGTAATACCCTTAACCTTACAGAATCCAGCAGGCAACAAGTACGGCGAACTACAATGCGCACAAAAGATGGCCGTCTCCTTGGGATCATCGAGATGATTGTCAATGGAGAGGAGCAAAAAACCAAATCGCAACACCTTTCGAATAGTAACCACACAAATGGCCAGTTGATTGAACGGATCAATAGCTTCGAGTTTCATTCCTAAAAACAAAAAAAGAAAGGTCAAACAAAATCAAACTTCAAGGTCAAGTTCAAGGTCAAACATCAATTTCAAAGTCAAATGTCAAGACCAAAGTTGAACCTACCTTCTTTAAACAAATTCTTATCATCAAACAGTTCAGTCCGTGTAACCACGCCCCACTCATTAGCCATTCTATTACCAGACTTGATATGATGACGCACACCATCCAAAGCCCTTTCCAATGATTTCGTGGCAAACTCTTCACACGCAAACAGTTCGTGTCCCACCAGTTGACTCCATCCAATTGGTCGCAACTGTCCCGACTGTAAATGCGTCCACAGCCCTTGAATATCGCACTCATTCCCCGTAGAAACTCCAACAGCCGGATCACCATCATAGCGCACATGAATACGATCCCCAATGAGTTGATCCACCGTAGCAGGTCTATAGCAAGCGGATTTCGTCTTGTCCTGAGCCTCCAACCTTAAACCCGTCTTCATCCAACCCAGTTGGATCTGTTCGACAAATCTCGAGTGCAGATCCATTCGGACATTCTTACAGCTGGCCAACATCGATCTCAATGCCGCTTGGTAGGTGGACAGAGCGTTCTGTTCGACTTCGGGTGGTAGCTTCATCTTGTGGCCCTTTGATTTGGCATAGCCCACGGGGAAAAGGTTTCGTAGACGAAAGTTGATCCAAAAGTCGTAGGAAGTGTTGTTTTCCAAACCAACGTAACGAAGACGCAGATAACAACCTAAAGGATAGTAAACAAAACGATTAGTAAATGATAATCAGATTTAGGTAGACATAGGCGGTCTAGGTAAGCTATTAGATAAGCCGTTAGACAGGCAGATAAGTGATTAGTTAAGTAGTTAGATGATTATGAAGGTTCTTAAATTGTTAAGACGTTAGTTTAGTGATTAGCAAGGTAGGTAATAGGGATTAAGTAGGTGATTATGTCGTTAGGATGTTGGATAAACAAAAAGAGGTTAGATAAGGCAATCAGGTATACTATGATTAGATAAGTTGGTCTGTGGCTATGATGTTAGCTAAGAGATTACGCAGGTAGTTAGGTTGTTAGATAGGATGTTAACCAGGTAAATAGGTACATATACTAGATGACATAAGTGATTAAATAGGCGATTAGGTATGTTGTTTGATTGTTACGATATATTAGCAAAGTGATTAGGTGTTATGTTCGGTTGTTGTTAAGTAGCTAGGATGTTAGATAAGTAATTAGCTAGCAATATTTTGGAGGTTATTATTATGTAGTTAGGTAATGTATTTAGGCAAACCGTTAGTTAGATTATTAGATAAATGGTTAGTTGGTTCAATTATTAAGATGTTAGGTAAGCGATTAGATAGGTAGTTATACTATGTATGTAAGTAAGCGGTTAGGATGTTATTTTGGTCAATTAGGTTAATGATTAGGTGATTAGGTAAGCAGTTAGATGGTTAAGTTTACAAAGCGATTCTAATTAAAAACTCATCAAATGTTAGATAAACAGTTAGATAAGTGGTTAAGTAGGTTGGATTGAATGGGTTCGGATGTTAGATATCTTAAATGCTATACAGGCGAATAGGTAAGAGATGGCTAGAATGTTAGGTAAGAGATTAAAGGTAGATGGATGGGCTGTTATATAGCTAATTAGTTAATGAAGCTAATTGGTTAAATGATTAGATAAGCTGTTAGGTGTTTAGAAATCTTAGAATGTTGGATAAGAAGGTTAGTAAAGTACGAGTAGTTTGGATGTTAGGTAGCTACTACTAAGATAGTATTAGCTAAGATGTTAGATAGACGATTAGATAAACAATTAGTTGTTAGTTAAGTAGTTATGATGTTAGGTAAGCGATTAATTCGATAATATCTTAAAATATAATCAATCATCGTTACATACCTGAATTGGCAACAATCTTGACAAACCAGAAAAAGTTTCCATTCAACTCAGAATTCTTCTTCTTGCCACCACTCTTATTAGGCGTCCCAGTAGGCGTCGTCGGTGTCCCAGGCGAATTGGTCACATTATTCAGACTATGATTTCCACCATTACCATTTCCGTTACCACCATTTCCATTAGCATTACTAAACACAAAATAGTTGTGTCCTACGGAGCCATTCGATCCATTGGGATGGTGGTCAGGCAGGAGTTTGATCTCAAAACAGACGGGGCCATTCACATAGTCCGACCACTCGTTACGCATGGGAAAGTGGGAGAAGGCGGTGAGAGGCGCACACCGGTCGAGACCATACTTTTCGAAGATTAACCACCAGACGGGCGGAGTGCTCGTGTAGAGATTCTTTGCCGTAGTAGGATTGTTCGCTAGGGCCAACTTAATCGCAGATTCGAGTTGCTTAATCTCCTGTTCCTTGGTCAATTCTGGTGGAGAGGGAGGAGCGGGGGGCGCTGGGGGCGTTGGTGCAACAGAAGGGGGCGTTGCAGTCAAAGTTGCAACTGGTTGCGCAGGCTCAGTCTTGACAATTGCAGCAAGTTGCACCGGTTGAAGTTGCTGTGTCTGTTGTACAATCTCACGTTTGATGGTAATCTGTTGCTGCTGCTGTTGAGAAGTTGCAGCAACTGTGGATTGTTGCTTCATCTGCGCAATCGTCAACGGTTTCAGCTTCAAAGTAGTTGCAACTGGTTGTTGTTGTTGTGCTGTTGCACCTGCAACTTGCGCATGCGCTTGCTGTACTTGTGCTTGTTGATTCTGTATATGATGATTCGATTGGGCATTGAGAATGTGCTGCAACCGATTGCCATATTGATTTTCATTTGCGTTACTACTTCCTGTTGTTGTTGCTACTGCTGCATTGCTTGTTGGTGTTGCAGCAGTTGTTGATGTTGCTGCAATTGTTGCAGGAGCATGCGTAGTAGTGTTGGACTTGTAAGTAGTACGAATTGGTTGCTGCTGCTGCTGCTGATTGGTTGTTGAAGTTGTTGTTGATGTTGCTGCAATTGTTGCAGGAGCATGCGTAGTAGTGTTGGACTTGTAAGTAGTACGAATTGGTTGCTGCTGCTGCTGCTGATTGGTTGTTGAAGTTGTTGTTGTTGCAATTGTAATATTCTGCTGTTGTTGTTGTTGTTGTTGTTGTGTTGCAGCTTGTTGCGCCTGTTGTTGCGCATGCGCTTGCGCCTGTTGCTGCTGTTGTTGAGCTTTCAGCATCAACATTTGCAATTGTTGTTGTGAAATAAATTTCCCACCCTGTGTACCACCAGTGAATTGGACAAAGAATTGATTGGTTGTGGGCGCGGATGTGGTTGAGGAGGATGTAGTGACACCACCACCACCGGAAGTATTAGTAGCGAGTGTCGATAGAGGAATTAGTCCCGAAGTGGAAATATTCGTCGTAGATCCATCTTGTTGGCTTTGACTTGTAGTCGATGACGATGAGGATGTAACAGGTTTGCGCATGAGCTGATTGATCAGAATACTGTTCTGTTGCTGTTGTTGATGCTGCTGTTGATGATGTTGACCAGTGGGGGTGGAAGTAGTGGCAAGGACTGCACCCGTACTGGGCTTTACAGTAGTAATCAGTGGACCGGATGATGAAGAGGTGGGCGTAGAGGAGGAAGTATTGAAGATAGTAATGGAATTTGTGGATGACTTCACGGAGGGGGATGAAACGGAAGTAGATGAAGATGAGAAAGTAGTATTGAGATTCGTCGTTGGAGTAGAAATAGACACTTTACCACTTCCGCCACCTTTACTCTTTTTCGCCGTAACGGATGTTACAATATTTGCGGATGATCCACTAGTACCAACACTAGCAGCGGAAACATTACTACCGGAACTAGAAGTCGAGTTCCTTTTGGAACGCTTCGCAGAAGAATTGGAAGGCGTCGTGGGCGTTACAGCAACTTCCTGTACCTTCGTTCCACCAGCAGTAGCAATCGATACCTTTGAATAGCTTCTCTTCATGCTATTGTTTCCTTTACCGGAATTGGTTGATTGATTGGCTTGCGCCTGCGCTTGCGCAGCAGCAGCTTCCTGTTGCTGTTGTTGTTGCTGCTGCTGTTGATTCGAATGCTGTGCCATCTGCGCCCTCAGTATCGCAAACTGTTGAGCGGAAATGTTGTAGAGCGTCTGACTGCCCGACTGACTCGTGACCACCACCTGACTGCCCGCCTGATTGGCGCTGGCACTTAAACGAAGTGGCAACTGTTTGGTGGTAATCTTCCCACCGCCACCACCACCAACCTGAACTGGTGTTGTTGTTGGTTGTTGTCGAATGATGAGTCGATTTCCGGTTGTGGACGTGGCGAGAATAGGCGTACTGATACTTGAGGTGGATCCAGATGATGATGAGATGGGCGTTATGCCTTGAAGTACGAGGGAGGATGCGCCACCGGAAGTGTTTGATGACGATCCAATGGAGCCCTTTCCACCCGAGCCAATAGCAATAGGCATTGCGAGCATCTGTGTCTGTCCCTGACCGCCACCCTCACCCGTACCACTCTTGTACGGCATTGAGATAATCTTGAAGAGGGGTTGTTGTGTCTGATTGGGTCCGGCCTGGACTGTTTGACCAGTTAGAGTCGTCGTAGTAGCAATTCCACGGACACACGTGTTTGAACAGAAGCTCTTGTTACGACCGTAGAAGGCGTCCTTCATGCCAACTGAGCCACATCGAATGCACTGGGTGAGACCTAGGGAGGAAAAAGAAATGACTGGTTAGATAAAGCTAGATAACGAAAAGTACTAACTATTTCTGTGAATTTTTGTATGCAAAATATTTTTCCTGGTTGATGCAAACATAAAAACAACTGAGAGAAAATACTAACTGTCACAATGCATTCATCATAAATTGATATGATTCATGATGCATCTATTTATAAAATGTATAAAATGCAGTATACAAAAGCTAATAACTGACATAACATTACTGTGAATCAACAAAAATTGATACATTTAAAAATGCACTACCAATCCAACGTTAACAATGCTTTGGTCTAAGGAATGCACTAGTAAAGGTATTAACAGTCACTGTACTGTAACCAGAAATGCTTCATACTAAAATGCACTATCAAAGGTAAACAACTATCACAATGCTTTCAACTAATAAATGTATTATCAAAGGCACTAACAGTTATTGTACATCAACCAGAATTGTTGCACACACAAAAAGCACTACCAAGGTAATCAACTATCACCTTGAATCCGTCTAGAGTATGCCCTATCAAAGATACTAACTGTTACTATGCATTCTTGGTGCATCAACCAGAAATATTGAATACAAAAATGCCCTATCAAGAGTACTAACTGACCCAATATTTAAGTCACAATGCATCCGTCAAGAGAATGCACTATCAAAGATGCTAACTGTCACTGTGCATCAACAAGAATGATTCACAAAAAGCACTACCAAAGCTACTAACTGTCACAATACAACAATCTACTAAATGCACTATCAAGGTAAACAACTATCTCAGTGCATCAACCAGAAATGTTGAATACAAAAAATGCATTACAAAGGTAACCCAACTTCTACAATGCAAAGGTTTAATCAATGAACTACGAATGGATGTAACGATGGAACCAACTTATACAATACATTGGTCTATAGAATGCACTATCAAAGGTACTAACTATCATAATATAGAATCCAAAAGAATGCACTAGCAAGGTCACTAACAGTCACTATACATCAACCAGAATTGTTGCACATAAAAAGCCCTACCAAGGTAATCAACTATCACATTGCATCCGTCTAGAGAATGCACTACCAAAGTAAACAAATGTCAAAATGCATCCATCTAGAGAATGCACTTTAAAAAAAGGCACTAACTATTACAATGCATTTTAGAAATACCAAAAATCAACAACAAAAAATGTACTACCAGCGCTAGTAACAGTCATAAATTATTATGACTCATAATACATTTTAAAATCCCCACAAGAATCGTCCACTAACCTTTATCCATAATTGGCACCGTCCTTGTGAATGGTCCATTCTGTTGTTGTTGATTTCCCGAACCTTGTTGTTGTCCTTGACCTTGACTACCTTGTTCATTATCATTAGAAGCATCCGTGGATGAAGACGTCGTCGACGCAGGTGAAGAACCCGCGGAAATAGTTCCACTTCCTCCGGTGATATTCGAACTGTTCGAGCTATTTGTAGATGAGAGGGAAATAGTAGACGCACCGGAACCACCACCCGCGGCGACCATCTGCACCTGACCAGCCTTACCCGCGGAAATAATCGAGATCGGAATCTGAAACTGACCACCCGAATGGCCACCACTCGCGATCGTGAGAACATTTGGCTGATTCGTGGAACCGGCGGCGGATGTTGATGATGAAGATGATGACAGTAGAGAAGTGGCCACCGGATTCGAATGTCCACCGCCCGAACCCACGGGCTTCAGAACCAACTGGGGCAACTGTTTAAGAACGGCTGGGGAACCGGAAGAAGTAGTGGTCGCGGGTATGGACACCAACTTTGACGATGAAATCTGAACCGGATGGAGGTGTTGGGTAGTGGTGTTCGAGGTTGATGAAGATAGTACATTATCTTGATGGGAAGATGAAGTGAGCGTAATTGATGATGTGGATGACCCATGATGGTCCGAATTACCGGAAGCTAGGCCCAACAGAATCCGTGTAGGTAACGAGGTGGTCGTCGTAGTATTGATTGGCTGCTGCTTATTGTTATTATTACCCGAATTCGGACTGATAATTGTAATATCTTGATGGTCACTCATGATCCTATTTAAAAAAAAAGTAATTTTAAAGATATTAAAATCACGTGACATTTAAACGATCCTTTACCTTGAAAATCACGAAAAATTCGCCTGAAGATATTAAAAAAATCACGTGACCCGGCGAAAAAAAAATCGGGGAAAATTATTAAACTTTAGAATACTTTCTCTTCATGATGATGATCGAGATGATGACAAGAAGATGATGATAATAAAGGTTACGATAATTAAATAAAATTATAATCAATTAATTAAAAAATAAATATCAAAAGTAGTTCGGATCATAACAATACACAACACACAACAACACACGCTTACTACAGACTCAACTGAACAGTGGCGGCTATTTTCATACAGGTAGCTTTATTTTTGGTTGTCGGCGTATTCAGAAGAATTATTTTGGATAGCAGTGCACCCATTTCAAAGGTTGTGTAATTATACTTTTGTATTGATTTGTGTTGGATGGAAATGTGAGCGTTGGGCGGTACGACCCACAGAGTGGTACATGTTAAACGCCACTGTTTTTAAGCGGTGAGTAGTTGTAACTCGTGGGCTGGGTGGAAATAGTCGCGCGCTGTGCTCGGAGATTTTTTTTGTAAACAATATTGATTTTCCTTGTTGGATTTTCGTTTTTTTCGTTCTTTTTCATCTGATTTTTTAAATAATTTCCTCGTTTTTTTCCCTGACAAACGCAACAACAAAAATGTTCGCCTTATTCATGTTTTTCTTCTATGTTTTCTGTAATGTTTTGATACATTACCTCAAAACGAGGGGTTCGGTGGAGGCTGGCTCTTCAAATGCCGAGGATAATAAGGAGGATAACAATGTTGCGGCTGCACCGGTTCCAGAAGCGGTTCCTGAAGGTTCAGAAACTACCACCCCCGGTTCCTCTACTTCTGATACTACTATTACTAATACCGATCTTCCTGGAACCAGTTCCGAGGGCACAACTACTATTTCAAGTTGAGATGTACCTGCAAGGAAGGTCAACATATCATCGTTAAAATATATTTTGCATCAATCTTTTGTCTTTCAATTTTGAATCTATAATGTAAATATAATTAATTAAATAATATTTATTATATAATATATTTTGTTGTTGTTATTAATAATAATATTCTATAAATATTTCGGAAATAAATTATATATTTTTGTTATCTATTATCTTGTTGTTATTTTTATTTGTAACGTTATATACGGACGGACTCGAGATGATTTTAGATTTAATTTTTAAAAAATGTGGTTTACCTTTATTATTTTCAACTGGGATCAAGAACTACTGAAAGGTAAGGAATAAATGGGGGGAAAGCATCACTCAAAACAGTCCAAAGCATATTAAAAAATCTATAATTATGGAATTAATATTTTTGATCCAAAAATTTATGATTGTGAAAATAAAGAATTTTTACCTTTAAATGACTCGCTATAATGAAACGCCATAATTAAAAAAATATTAATTAATAAAGATAAAATCATTAGATAAATAAAATTGAAAAGGATTAATCTGTTTCCCAGTTTTTATATTGTACAAAATTCTTTTTGGATGACTTAATAAAATTAAAAAATTTTCAAATAAAAAACTAATAATTTTTGGCGACCTTTCAAAAAAGTCACGAAACGAAAGAATGCAGTAATTTTTAATGCGCATGCGTTTGCTTGGTATTTTGACCTTTTAAACAATTCGAACAATGTCTCCACGAAGCTAATATTTGGATTATTTGATTAAAAGAATAGATATTAATGATAAAATAATATAATTAATTTAGAATATTCAGCACAATATTTGTTGAATTCAATAAATTTTTTAAACCTTTTTTCAAAACTACATCATCTGAAAAAAATTTCGAAAATTTTGAAAAACAAAATCCGCTTATTCTATAATTAGAAATATCAAGTTTGTTCCGATCAGGAACCATTTTATTGTCTGGTTACTAAGGATTCTGTTTGAAAAAGTTTTTTATAATTTAAAAAATATATTTTAATTAAATAAATAATTCGGGTGACCCTTTTCAAAAAAGCAAAGCCCAAAAAAGAAATTTTTTAATTTGAATGCGCATGCGTTGTTTGTATTTTTTACCTTTTAAAAAGAACAAATATATGGATTATTTAAAAAATAAAATAAATATTAATAAAATAAAATAATCATAATAAAAATAGAGTATTCGACACATTTTCTAGATTCAATAAATATTTTAAAACCTTTTTAAAAACTTTTTCTTGAAAAAAAATTTCGAAAATAAAAAAAATATTAAAAGAAACGTATTTTGATAAAGTACAACCTTTTAACTAGAGGCCCAGGAATTGAAGGAAATAAATAATTAAATAAATAAAAAAGTTATAATACGGACAATAAAGAGAACAATGTTACTGCGTTTTATTTCTGATGGAATTGCTTCCTTTAGTGGTTCCTGAATTTCCTGAATTTGCTTCTTTTCTAGAACCAACGCTACTTCTACTAAAACAGATCTTCCTGGAGGAACCAATTCCGGAACTACAATTTCAGGATCATGTTTTAGAAAAATTTAAAGGTCGAAATAGAAATTCAATCTTTAATTGTAACGTTATATACGGAAGGACTAGGAATAATTTTAAATGAATTCTTTTAAAATAGAAGAAAATTAGGTTTACCTATATCAAAATCGAACAGATTATGTAATAATTTCAAACAAATTTTAAAATCCACATTCGCGCAGAAAGTTTATAGAAATAGAGTTTTCTTACCTTTTGATAAAACCTGCAACAACCTTTAATGGCAATTAAGATAAGATTAAATATGACAATTTATCATTGTTTTATTAATGAGATATATACAGTTTGTTCCATTCAATTAAGAAGAAATCAATTGAAAATTCAATTTGAAGTTCAATCAAAGTATTTTATGTCGATCTCTTCGTTCTAAACATTTACATCATTTTGTTCTTCTCGTATATGTTCAATCAGACAATTATAAATGATGATTTAAAATTTTCTAATATTAAAGAAACATATTTTAATACTATACTACCTTTTAATTACAAGCCAACAGGGGTATCGCCAAAAGAATTTCGAAAGAAAGTTATTAAAACAAGAGAGGACAACAAGAGAATAATAACATTTATGCAACAGCTCTTGATGGTTTCCAGAAGTTGTTCCTAAAATTCGAGAATCTGAATTTAAATTTTTAATAGTTCTGCGCTGTTCTCTCAGGGCCATGCTTTAGAAAACTTCAATGATAATCAAAATATGAATAAATATCTTATTTTTTAAATCTGTAACGTTATATATGAACAAACTTGGAAAGATTTTAGATTGGATCTTTTAAAATAATAGAGAATTGAGTTTACCTGTTTCACTCATGCCACAAGAAAAGTGCCAAATGCCTAACAAACTGTAATGCACATTCATGTAGAAATTTTAATGAAAATATAATTCTTAACCTTTTCAATAAATCCATATCTGAGAAGATAATTAAAAGTAAGATAAGATTAACTAATAAAAAGTATTTGAATATAACAATATCTTACTGCGAATTGGCTGTGTATAAATTATTTATCTTATTGGTATTACTACTTTTTATATTACATAGTATTTTCTAAATTATAAAATATTTATAAAAAAATATTGACAAGTAAATATGGATAATTGAGTTGACCTTTTCAAAAAATGTCAAAAATGAACAAGGGTATATGCAATTTATTGTGCACGCGTTGATTCATTTTAACTATTTAAAAAATATAATATCATGCTTAGTGAAACAAACAAATATATTTAGAATATTTAAAATTAAATTGATTTACAAAAACATTTTAACCTTTTACAAGTCGGCTTGCGGTTATCAGTAAATTAAAATAAATAAACAAAATCAAAATGTAAAAACAATTTAATTTGGGCACGCGCAGTTTGAGAATTTCGAATTCCAACTCAATGTGGAAATAGTAGTAGTAGTTGTAGGAACATTCTAAGAAGAGGTTTGCTTGCTGCGATTAGAAGCTCCAGAACTAGTGGGAGTGCCTTGAAGGGGCGAGCCATGCGATTCGAGGCGAGACTCATTTGACTGTCCACAGTGTCTAGACGTTCCAGGGGAAGTGACTCGGGAGCCAGTCGAGCTTTGTCCAGACTTGACGCCTGACTTTGCACCCGACTTTGGAGTCTTGCGAGTCTTTTTAGTGTTGCTCCTCTTCGATTTGAGCACATTGCTACAGTAGAGACAGAAGATAATGCACGCCAGAAGGATGACCAACAGACCGAGCCCTAGGGCCACTTGGACCGAGCTGTTCTCGTACCATGGGATCATATTGAGCTGCTCCTGCTGATGCTGCTCGGTAGAATGGGATGCAGTCGATCGGGTAGTCGGGTCTTCCTTGCCGTCATGCCGTTTCCTTGGTGGGGGAACTGGACGAGTCACTTTGGGATCTTCTACTTTAAATGGCGCCCAATCCCACCACGGATCAGAACGTGCAACTGCAAACGATAAAACGAGTTTTACGACACATCTACACAAACCACGAAAAGATCACTTACCGCGCTTGTGTAAAGCAGGCCCTGGCACCGGATCGGGATTGTCGACTCGCGAGGAGAGTGACCCACTTTGAATGACAGTTGCAGAATGAAGGACCAAGGCACATACAAAGAGAGTCAAAAGCTGTGGCACAGACATTCGAGACAGACAGAAACAGTGAACTGGTAATGCACAAACAGAAATTGAAAATGACTTGTCACCAAGAAATAGTAAACTTATATGTGGTAGTACGAGTCGTATTTATTTATTTAGTATTTAGGTAGTCTCTGTCCCATTCGAAATTGATTTGAATTCTAAAATACTACACGCAAGTGATGTCATCACTGGTTGTTGTTCTTTAAACTCTAACGTTATATATGGAAGGACTCGAGATTATTTAGATAAATATAGAGTATTCAATACATTTTCTAGATTCAATAAATATTTTTAAACCTTTTTAGAAGAATTTTCATCGAAAATAAAGAAAATGTTTTAAAAAATGTATTTTGATAAAGTATTACTTTTTAACTAGAGGCTCTACAATTGGGTTAAGGAATTAATTGATTTAAAAAAAAGTTATAATACGGACAATAAAGAAAAAAATGTTACTGTGTTTTACTTCTGATGGAATTCCTTTTGTAGTGGTTCCTGAATTTCCTGAATTTGCTTCTTTTTCTAGAACCAACGCTTCTTCTACTAAAACAGATCTTCCTGGAGGAACTAGTTCCGCAATATTATTTCAGGATCATGTTTTAGAAAAATAAAGTCGAAATATAAATTCAATCTTTAGTTGTAACGTTATATACGGAAGGACTGGGAATAATTTTAAATGAAATCTTTTAAAATAGGAGAAAATTAGGTTTACCTATATCAAATTCGCAAGGGTTTTGTACATAATTTCAAACAAATTTTACAATCCACATTCGCGCAGAAAGTTTATAGAAATAGAGTTTTCTTACCTTTTGATAAAACCTGCAACAACCTTAAATGGAAATTAAGATAAGATTAAATATGATAATTTTTCATTGTCTTATTAATGAGATATATACAGTTTGTTCCATTCCATTAAGTAGAAGTGAATTTAAAAAAATGAATTTGAAGTTCAATCAAAGTTCTTCTTTCATGTCAATCTCTTCGTTCTAAACATTTACATCATTTGTTCAATCCGACAATTATAAATACTCATTTAAAAGATTCTAGTTTAAAAGAAACATACTTTAATAATTTACTACCTTTTAATTGGAAGTCAGGAGGATGATCTCAAAAAGAATTTCGAAAGAAAGTTATTAAAACAATAAAGAGAATAAAAACATTTCTGTACCAGCCCTTGATGGATTTTCAGAAGTGGTTCCTAAAGTTCTGAAATAGTTCCGCGCTGCTCTCTCAGTACCACGTTTTTGATAACTTCAAAATGATAGTCAAAAATACGAATATTTATCTTATTACTTTTTATCTATAACGTTATTTATGAACATACTCGGAAAGATTTTAGATTGAAGTAACAAAAAATAAAGATTTGGGTTTACCTATATTATCATTCATGTTGAGAGAAAAGTTCGTAATTTCAAACAAACTTTCATTCAAATTAATGTAAAAGATTTATTAAAAAAATATAATTTTTTACCTTTTCAATGAATCCGCATCTGACAGATAATTACGAAGTAAGATCAGATCAAATAATAAAAAGTATTTGAATATAACAATATCTTACTACGATTTGCTGTGTAATTATTGTAGAAATTATTTATCTTATTGGTATTACTATTTTTTTATATTATATAATATTTTCAAAATTATAACATATTTATAAAAAAATATTGACAAGTAAATATGGACAATAGAGTTGACCTTTTCAAAAATGTCAAAAGTGAACAAGGGTATACACAATTTATTGTGCACGCGTACATTCGTTTTAACCTTTTAAAAATACAAATAGCATGCTTATTACAAATAAGATTGTCTGGCAAGCCAGGCAAAGTGCGAGACTCTTAAAAAATAAAATAGAAACTTGAACTATCAACTGAGAAACTTTTAAAACGACTTTATTTGATCCATTTGGATCACTAAAGAGGTGTATTGGGACCAATATTTTTATTTAAAATGTGCAACACATTTGTTCATCATTTTCCACGTAGTAACCACAAAAATCTTTTTTAAAACTTGGCGCTACCAGAATTGGGCGTAATGTTCCATGGCGCCCAAGTTAATTTTGACTATTCGATTACATATGCTCACAAGTTTATTTATCCAAAATCTTTCAATTCTAGGCTGTACGGTTTTCTAAGAAATATCATTTGTCACCAGAATGGGCGTCATGATCCATGGCGCCCAGTTTTGGTTTGACTATTCGATTACATATACTCCCTAGTGTATGTATGCCAAATTTGATAATTTTAGGGTTTACGGTTCTCTCAGAATATGGACAAAGGTTTACAGACGGACGGTCAGACAGACAGACACGATGACTATAGCATAAGCTTACGACTCTAAAAGAGTCTCGCTAAAAACAAATATATTTAAGACTTTTAAAATAAAATATTGATTTAAAAATATATACCCAACAGCCTTTTGGGAATTTAAAATATTTCAACTTTTTACAAGTCTGATCGCTGCTATCAATTTATACAAATAAATTAACAAAATCAAATATATAAAATTAAGGGGACGTGTAAAAATAATTTAATTGCGCAGGCGCAGTTTGAGAATTTCGAATTCCAACTCAATGTGGAAATAGTAGTAGGAGTAGTTGTAGGAACATTCTAAGATGAGTCTTGCTTGCTGCGATTAGAAGTTCCAGAACTAGTGGGAGTGCCTTGAAGGGATGAGTCAAGCGATTCGAGGCGAGACTAATAAGACTGACTAGCCTTTCCACCAGTGCCTTGGGACACGGGCGAGGTTAGTCCAGACTTGGGGCCCGACTTAGAATCTGATTCAAGACGAGACTTCTTTGACTGTCCAGGGGAAGTGCCTTGACCGGATAAAGGGAGCGATCCGAGGCGAGACTCATTAGACTGTCCTGGGGAAGTGCCTTGACCAGTCGAGGGAAGCGATCCAAGACGAGACTCATTAGACTGTCCAGTCGTCCCAGGGGAAGTGACTCGGGAGCCGGTCGAGCCTTGTCCAGACTTGACGCCTGACTTTGCACCCGACTTTGGAGTCTTGCGAGGCTTTTTGTTACTCTTCGATTTGAGCAAATTGCTACAGTAGAGACAGAAGATAATGCACGCTAGAAGGATGACCAACAGACCGAGCCCTAGGGCCACTTGGACCGAGGTGTTCTCGTACCATGGGATCATATTGAGCTGCAGCTGCTGCTGTTGCTGCTGTTGCTGCTCCTTCTCCTGCTGCTGCTCCTGCTGCTGCTCTTGCTCCTGCTGCTCGGTACTACTACGAGTAGAATGGGTAGTCGGGTCCTCCTTGCCGTCATGCCGTTTCCTTGGTGGAGGAACTGGACGAGTCATTTTGGGATTTTCTACGGCAGGTCCCCAATCCCACCACGGATCAGAACGTGCAACTGCAAACGATAAAACGAGTATTACGACACATCTACACAAACCACAAAAAGTGACTTACCGCGCTTGTGTAAAGCAGGCCCTGGCACTGGATCGGGATTGTCGACTCGCGAGGAGAGTGGCCCACTTTGGATGACAGTTGCAGAATGAAGCACCAAGGCGCATACAAAGAGAGTCAAAAGCTGTGGCACAGACATTCGAGACAGACCGCAAACTGTTAATGCACAAACAGAAATTGAAAATGACTTGTCACTATGAAATAGTAAACTTATATATGTGGTATTCTCTGTTCCATTCGAAATTGATTTGAATTCTAAAACAAGAAACACAAGTGCTACCATCGAACTTTATTAAAACACGTTACTCTTTTCAAGAATATTTAATATAAATTGACCTTTAATAATCCATTTACAAAATGTCAAAAATAACCAGTGCATAATTAGGAAACATGACATTTGTGTAAATTCGCAGGGTAGAGAATACGGGGTTTCTATTTCTAAATTCATTTCAATAATAAAATGCATTATTTAAGTTTCAAATATTTATCGTAGTAGAAAACTATTTCTATATAGCAGATAATATTCGGTCTTTTAATTAATTTAACGTTTGATAATTACCATTTAAATTCAATACAACACGATTGTAAGTTTTACTTGAAAATAGTGAATTTTTTAAAAATAGAAACCCATTCACTAATTATTAATTGAAAGAGTTCTTGAATAACTAAAAAACTAATGTTTCAATGTGTTATAATCATTTAAGGAGAAAAAGTTTGTTGCGTTGCGTTCAGTATTGTGAGTGAGAACATAATATTTAAGAAAACCTTTTAAAAATCTGTCGTCACAAAAAATTGAATATATTGTGTTTACGACTCTAGAAGGGTCTCGCTAAAAATGGGAGTTGAATCCCTGGTGGGTTTAAATTATCAATTATAAATAATAATTTAGATTATTCCAATTTGAAAGAGACATATTTTAATGATATACTAAATTTTAATTAGAAACCAGGAGGGATCTTTCAAAAAAGAAATACGAAAGATATTTATTAAAACAATAAAGAGAATAATAACATTTATGCACATGCTCCTGGTGGGTTTTCAGAAGTGGTTCCTAAAGTTCTGAAACAGATTCGCGCTACTATCTCAGGGTCATGTTTTAGATAACTCCAATATGTTTGTAAAAAGCGAATATTTATCTATAACGTTATTTATGAACAAACTCGAAAAGATTTTAGATTCGAACTTTTAAAAAAATTTGGTTTACCTATATCATACATGTCGTCAGAAAAGTTAATAATTTCAAACAAACTTTCTTCCAAATTCATGTAAAAATTTTAATGAAATATAATTCTTTACCTTTTCAATAAATCCACACCGATCTGAAAAGTTAAATTAGAATATAATTATAAGATAAAGCATTTAAATATAAAAGTATTATATTGCAAATTTTCAAAATAACAATATTTCTACAAAAATATTGACACGTAAATATGGATTGAGTGTACCTTTTCAAAAATGTCAAAATGTAACAAGGGTGGACACAATTTATTGAGCATGCGTAGATTCATTTTAAACTCATGAAAACAAAATATCATGCATAGTGAAACAAACAAATATATTTAGAATATTTAAAATAAAATGTTGATTTTAAAAAAATATACCCAACAGCCTCTTGGGAATATTAATAAAATATTTTAACCTTTTACAAAACACCTTATTGCGAACTAACCAATTATTAAAATAAATAAACAAAATCGAAATGTAAAAATAATTTAATTGCGCACGCGCAGTTTGAGAATTTCGAATTCCAACTTAATGTGGAAATAGTAGTAGCTGTAGGAACATTCTAAGAAGAGGTTTGCTTGCTGCGATTAGAAGTCCCAGAACTAGTGGGAGTGCCTTGAAGGGACGAGCCAAGGGGAGACTCATTAGGCTGTCCAGCCTGTCCACCAGGCGAAGTGCTTTGACCGGATGAGGGGACAGAATCAAGACGCGACTCATTAGGCTGTCTAGCCTTTCCATCAGTGCCTTGGGACACGGGCGAGGCGAGTCCAGACTTGGGGCCTGACTTTGTACCCGATCCAAGACGAGACTCCTTTGACTGTCCAGGGGAAGTGCCTTGAAGGGACGAGCCAACCGATCCAAGACGAGACTCCTTTGACTGTCCAGGGGAAGTGCCTTGAAGGGACGAGCCAACCGTTCCAAGACGAGACTCATTAGACTGTCCAGTAGTCCCAGGGGAAGTGATTCGGGAGCCGGTCGAGCCTTGTCCAGACTTGACGCCCGACTTTGCACCCGACTTTGGAGTCTTGCGAGACTTTTTGCTACTCTTCGAATTGAGCACATTGCTACAGTAGAGCAGATAGAAGATAATGCACGCCAGAAGGATGACCAACAGGCCGAGGCCTAGGGCCACTTGGACCGAGGTGTTCTCGTACCATGGGCTAGAACGGGTAGATGCAGTTGTGTTTGATCGGGTAGTCGGGTCATGCAGTTTACTTGGTGGTGGAACTGGACTAGTCACTTTTTGACCTATCTTGAGAAGCCACCCCCAATTCAAGAAAGAACGTGCAACTACAAACGATAAAACGAGTATTACGACACATCTACACAAACCACGAAAAGATCACTTACCGCGCTTGTGTAAAGCAGGCGCTGGCACCGGATCGGGATTGTCGTCTCTCGAGGAGATTGGCCCACTTTGGATGACAGTTGCAGAATGAAGCACCAAGGCACATACGAAGAGAGTCAAAAGCTGTGGCACAGACATTCGACACAGACAGAAACAGTGAACTGGTAAGGCACAAATAGAAATAGAAAATGACTTGTCATCAAGAAATAGTAAACTTATATGTGGTAGTATACGTTCCATTCGAAATTTATTTGAATTCTAAAATACGACACGCAAGTGCTGCCATCTAGTTTTAGTAAAACTAAAGAAAGAGTTTATATGTATGGAAAACACTAAGAGTTAAAATATGTGAAAATAAACGTTAAAATGTTTTAATAACATTTAAGTTATTAAATATTTATATTAACCTTTTAGAATTAACAGAATGAATGAACAAGCATAATTTTATAAAAAATATTCCAATGTACCAATTTATTTTGAAATACATTCAAGTGAGATTTTTTAAGCAATAGTGCAAAATTGGGCATCATGCTTATTAGTATGCGTTTACTATTTTAAAATTGTAATAAAATTAAAAATTCACGAGCAAAATATAAATAATTATGTTGACCATTTAAAAAATTCTACCAATAAATACTATTTAACGAAGGTGCGAGTAATAAATTGTTCATATATATATTGTATTTCCATTATAAAGAAACTCCATCCAATGGATTATTGAAAAACAAAATTATATATACCATTTAATAATTTTTATACAATGAAACTTTTTTTGTAACTAATTATGTAATCTGTGATATAATTATGTGACTTTTCCATGTTTTCTAATGTTGCTAAATCAAAACAATGACAAATTTGTTATCAAATCGATTGTAAGAGTACTTTTCTGTAAATGTAGATTACTTCAACTATCCCTCATTTACCGAATGAAGTGACAAATCCCAGATTGAACCCGAGTCATTTGATGGCCATAGTTGGACAAAATAGACACATACCACTACATGTCGCTGCACAGGGTTGAGCAGCTACCGGGACCCCCATTTACCGAGTGCCAAACACTTTGAATTGTGTCAATTAATGAAGTGACAAATCCGTGATTGCATCCGAGTCATTTGATGGCCATAGTTGGACAAAATAGACACATACCACTACATGTCGCTGCACAGGGTTGAGCAGCTACCGGGACCCCCATTTACCGAGTGCCAAACACTTTGAATTGAGTCAATTAATGAAGTGACAAATCCGTGATTGCATCCGAGTCATTTGATGGCCATAGTTGGACAAAATAGACACATACCACTACATGTCGCTGCACAGGGTTGAGCAGCTACCGGGACCCCCATTTACCGAGTGCCAAACACTTTGAATTGAGTCAATTAATGAAGTGACAAATCCGTGATTGCATCCGAGTCATTTGATGGCCATAGTTGGACAAAATAGACACATACCACTACATGTCGCTGCACAGGGTTGAGCAGCTACCGGGACCCCCATTTACCGAGTGCCAAACACTTTGAATTGTGTCAATTAATGAAGTGACAAATCCGTGATTGCATCCGAGTCATTTGATGGCCATAGTTGGACAAAATAGACACATACCACTACATGTCGCTGCACAGGGTTGAGCAGCTACCGGGACCCCCCATTTACCGAGTGCCAAACACTCGCAATTGTGTCAATTAATGAAGTGACAAATCCGTGATTGCATCCGAGTCATTTGATGGCCATAGTTGGACAAAATAGACACATACCACTACATGTCGCTGCACAGGGGTTGAGCAGCTACCGGGACCCCCATTTACCGAGTGCCAAACACTCGCAATTGTGTCAATTAATGAAGTGACAAATCCGTGATTGCATCCGAGTCATTTGATGGCCATAGTTGGACAAAATAGACACATACCACTACATGTCGCTGCACAGGGTTGAGCAGCTACCGGGACCCCCATTTACCGAGTGCCAAACACTCGCGATGTGTATTTTGAAAACTATTCATGAGTTTATATTAAAATATTAAACCTTTTAGAAAATGAACCTTTAGTACTGATGCATCATCCAATGACCAAATAAAATTGAATTAAATATTTGAGGTATGTCCCACTACAAGTGAAATTCTAAGTTAAATTAATATAACCTTTTAAAACCGTTGAACTTAAAAGACATTAAAGCTGCGAGTGAAAAATGTGCGTCAATTCATTTAATTTTTCAAAAGATTATAAAAAATAAATTTTTTGTTGTAAGTAAAATACGCAAGAAAATTTGTGTTTTTATAAACTAAAAAGCTATCGCATAACTAAGCGTAAGAGTAATATTGACTTTGAAAAAGTCATTTTATAGCTTACCTTTAGAAACAGCTGGAATAAATTGTTTGAGTAAATGTTTTTTTGAAAATCTTGGAATCGTACATGATCGTATTGAGCTGCTCAGTACTCACATTGATGGATGCAGTTGATTGGATAAAGTTCCCTTTGGTTGAATCGCGCAATTTACAGGAGAATTGGATCAGTCGTTGTTGTTTATTTGAAGTGATAAATGGCAGCAAATTTAAAATTCAATTAAAAATTTAAACCAGTTGCAAAAATGTGAAACCCGTTAACATTCAGAAACATTTTTAACAATCCAATGATTGATAATAGGTACTACCCATTGGGTAGGCAAAAATGAGTTTCAATAATCTATGGAGCTATAAGGGGGTTCAAGTTTGATTTTGCATCTGATTTGAAAATAGTAGTTTTTGTTAAACTATTTAGCCTGAAAATCTAAGAAAATTGATGATTGTCAAGTATGTAACAAAAAACGTTTGAGAAGGTGAGGACAAAATAATTAGATTAGAAAATTTTCGGATTTAGGTTTAGTAACAAAATTGAAGAGTAGATGCACCAGAAAAAAATAAATGTCAAAACAGAAAAAACTTCCGATTAAGATGGAAAACAAGAAGAACGATAAGTTAAAGTACATAGAAGTACCACAATTATTTGTCTTTGATTTCAAAGTCTGAATTTTCGAGAAAAACAAAAAAGAAAATAATAATAATATAAAGAATGATTTAGTTTTTAAAAGTTATAGAATAAAGTACGCAGAATTATGCACAGTTTGGGAATTTTGAATTCCAACTCAATTTGGAAATAATAGTTTGCTTGGAGCGATTTAAAGTTGCTGAACTAGTGGGAGTGTCTTTATAAAGACTGGATGAGTGGAACGATTCAATGCGAGACTCATTTGACTGTGTCCAATCTTTACAGGGGAAGTGGCTTTGCAGACAGATGCGAGGTGAATTTAGACTTGGAGTTTCACTTTGTAACCAACAAGAGATTCGAGTTTAACTCTGCATTTGACTTGAGAGTAACAACAAGAGATTTTCTTTTGTAGGCAAATAACATTTTGCACAAGATTGCTGTGTGTCAAATTAACTAAGCTATAAGGATTGCCATGAGAATTATTGATTCTCTTTGTGAATATTCCTAGAAAAAACGATGACATGGCATAAATCTAAAACAATTTAAAAATGAAATTTGTTTGTAAACTTAATGTTAAAAGCTTTAAATTATTAGAAAACCTTTTAAACATATCCCGTTGAATAGTCTCGTAACTTCAATCTTTACTTAAACGCATAAGTCAATTATGTTTTCAAATAGAAAGGTGTGTTAAGCTTAATGCTTCTTTAAACGATTAAAAAAATGTGAGATTTCATCAATGGAATTATTTTCTTCTTCAAACAAAACCAGATAACCTTTAAAAACGATTAAAAAACTCGAATTATAATCATATTTTCTTATGTTTAATAAGTTGTTTTCACCATTCACACAAAAAAACTGAATTAAAAAATTAATGTTCGAAGATTTTTTGAATTCGTTGGGCCAGCTTAGAAGTAATATTCTTACAACAAACAGCCAAGCAAAACACTTTTGATTTAAAATTTAAGATTTCAAAAATTTTTGGAAAAATACACAAATTGTTATAAATGTATGTTTCGCAATTATAAATTTTAGACCATTTAAGTAAGAACAATGCAATCAAGTTTCTAATTGCAAATCGTTGTTGAAATGGAAAGGTCATAATTCGAACTCAAGTTTGTTCTATGCCACAAAAGGAAAAATTTTTAATGATTCGATTCTGTTATGGAAGCTATCGCTATTATATGAAATAAAAACACATTATAACACTTATTACCTTTTTAATAGATGGATCATTGGAAACGCCGCAACCGGACACCTAGCGCGTTTCGGTTTCTTTGAACTCTATTTTTTTAAATAAAATTTATTGAAATCTAATAAAATTTAATACCCCATTACTATCATATAAACAGAAATGTATGTAAAGAAAGTATCGCTTTATTGTGTTTATGAAAAAATTCTTATCATAAATATTAATTAAACAGTTTAAATTGGAAATTACCCAGAATGGATATTTTATATAGAAAAATATTTGTAAACCTTTTAGTCCCAAGACTAAGAACCAGTCCAATGTTTATTGCCTGTTTGTTGATTGTACAATTAATGTTTTCTGCAATGTTTCGATTCATTACCGCTGAAAATCTCGATCAGTTGAAGCTTTATCATCAACTAAGCAAAAACAATTAAAATAAGAAAGTTGCTGCACCAGCTCCAGTTTAAGTTTCTTAAGTTCAAAAATTTCTTAAAACCAGTTACCAGGGCACTATTATTCGATGGGTCATGTTGTTTCATTCCATTAATTATGGTCCTATCGATAAAGTTAAACAGCTTTTTGAGATTAGATAAGTTATAACCTTTTTTTTAAATGAGCATCAAGCCGTCCTAATGAAGTATAAATTGTTTGATTGAATCAAAATTTTTATGACACTAAGTTCAACAAGAATTTTTCTCAAACCAATCTTATAAAATTGTTTAAATTGAACAAAATATGTTAAAAACCCTTTTAAGTTGTTTATCGAATCGAATTGTTTAAACACATGATAACTGTCTTATAAAATAATTTTTGTTCTCATATATGCAGTTTAAACAGGATTTCCAATCAATGTAAGTCAAAATAATGTGATATTTAAAAAAATACAGGTCTAGTTTTAGAATTTATTTATAAACCTTTTAAATTAGCGCTCTTAAAAAAGTACCTCAAAGTTTTAACATATGAAAATTACCTTTAGAAACGTTCTAATACTGGCAGTGTAATGGTTAAACGTGTCAAACTTTAAAATTGCATTAATGCATTCAATAGGCATTCAAGTGAGAGCAAACTTTTAAAATTATAAATATAAAATTGTGTGAAAAAGTTTTATTTCTCAAAATTCCAAGTCATATCCTAACACAAATCCATCTCAGTTTGAATTATCCAACTTGATCAAGTACATTCATATTTCATAGATTTATAGACAGTGATGTTGACATAGATTTTGAGTTGAACCTGTTAAATGAAAACCAGAAATAATAACATTAAAAAATATATAATATACAACTATTTGTAAAAACTAATTCAAGATAACGAATTTATTGATAAATGCAGAAACAGTGGATGGGAATGAATCCAACTGACAGTGAAAGATGGTGAAAGATATCATATCTCTATGAAATTATAAATTATAAATTATAAAAATTCTCAGTAAAATTTGTAAATTACCTTTTGGAATACCACAGTTGGTTTTGATTAACGGCTAATCTTGTAATTTTGTAAAAATTTTTACAATGTCAAGTGACAAATGTCAAGTGAGCTTTTTCCCACATTTCAAACGAAACCCCAATCATTTTTAACTCAGATATGAAGAGTATGACAAATAAACTTATGGCCACAAATTGTGACTGTATCATATATTCTGAGAATTAACTGTTACTTATCGATAATGAATGCAAATTAAATTATTATTAGAAAAAATGTCTACGATATAACTTGTTTATATTAAATTAATAAGGTTTAATTTCAGTAATGTGGTTAATATGCTGGTTATTTTTATTTGACCTTTTGTAACTTGCAGTAGATTGTTAGAAAATGCATTAAAATTTCTGGTTAATTCGTAAACTTTGGGTCTCAGTGCAAGAAAAGGTGAGGCGAATAACTTGTGGAAAAGAGTATTACCAAAATCGTACAATTGTCATAAAAAACTAGGAATTTACAACAACAACAACAAAATAAACTGAATGGATAAAACATTTTATCCGATTTGACAAGTTGACCTTTTAATTAACTATTAATGCTTTTTTCATAAAAACCTATTCTAATTTATTATTCTATAAACCCAATGCAAAACCGGATGCTAATACAGAGTAGTACTTGTCGAATTGGCTTTACGATTCATTTAAAAGTATTAATAGTTATTGAGAAAATAGACATAATTTATTCTTGGAATGTTGTCAATGAATTTGATTTGATAATATGGGAATTTTACTCAATGAAAATTAAACAGCAAATAAATTCAATCTGAAAGACAATCAACTTGAAAGTGAGATGTGTATTTGTGTAAATATATTGGTTAACCTTTTATAATAATTACATAATAATTTATCATTAAACCCCCATTTGTTGAACATCTGTTGAACGTTGTAACTTTCATTTAGAAAATAAATCAAGTTAGAAAAACATCAATGCATTTGAACGTTTAAAGTTTTGAATAAACCATTTGATATAGAACAACAGAAACTATTAAAAAAACAGGGTTAATTGTTTATTCAATAATATTTGTACTCAATGGTACTGCCCATTCATCAACTTGTTATCATACATGTATATATTTCATGGTTGATCAAAACATAAAATCGAATATTAGAAAAAGGTTTATAGTAATTAGGCTGGTAAGCTTGCTTCGAATGACACGTATTTTCAAATTTGAGCCATACTCAAACATTTCCATCCACTTTTTCGCTTCGCTTATATCTTCGAAAGAAATGTTGATTCATTTTAAGTTACCATTTAAAAGAGGTGTATAACGAAACTAATTTATTGAGCATGTTCGGTTTGAATCGCGAATTTTGAACATAATAACGGATTAAATAGTATTCTATAGTTTATGTTTGTAAGGACAATATCTCAAACTAACCAATAAAAGAGCGCATGCGCATATTGAAATAAAAAGTACTTAAATGTGATAATAAATCATTTGTGTTCCCATCACAAAATTTTCATGGTTAGTTAATGTTATTAAAAACATTCATGCGAGAAAATTCTATTAAAAAATTAAATATTAAAAATTAAGCCTTATTTACCATTTTTCTGGTGTGATTGTTAATTGGTCATTTGTAATTTTTGGTTCCTTCGGGCAAAGCTGTGAGTCTAGTTTCCGATTACTTTGGTTACTTTCCAACAGCATCCGTCAAATCCTTTTTCAATTGTTAAATCAGAATCAAAATATTGAACATAATAATCGACTTTTTGGACAAAAATATGTAAACTTATGTCAAAGAATTGATTGATAAATTCACAAGAATGATTTAGACGCAATTAGACAGTGTGCACTTATAAGTGCAAGTCAGTGAGTTTATCTCAAGAAATTGATTTGTTCAAATAATCTTTAACATTTAATTCAAGTGACGCCTATGTTAACCTTCTGTTGTTCAAACACAAACATCTGACAAATAGAATTAGCTTTTGAACAAATCCTTCATAAAAGTATCAAAATACAGGTTCAAGAATATTATCTGTGGGAATTAAAATAAATGTGAAATTAATTGATACAAATAAATATTTATTGACCATTAAGAAATGCAAACTAACTATAGTGAACATCTAGAAACAATAAGGAAAGCATTCAAAAATGCAATCAAATTATCAATCATATTAATCAATTGGTGGGGGTTTATATTTGTTTTTGTTAACCTTTTAAACTAAGTGAATCAAATAGTGGTAATTTTTCACTGAAAAACAATTTTTTTAAATTATCAATTGAAAGTTGTCACATGTCTCTAGAAAAATAAATAAGCTTAGAAGATAAGCAAAATGCCTCTGCCTCAGAAAATTTAAAGTTTTGAAGTAACCATTTGATAATGAACGTGTAGACACGGAAAATATTGTAATATTTGTTGAAGATAATGACATTTCTGAATTCGACCAACGGAAAGATTGAACTAACTGTCACAAAACAAAGAAAATAATAGAAAAATGAGTCTTGTAACATTTGGTATATAACTTTGTTTGTTTACTGCTTACATAATCCAATACACAAATTCCAAACGAGTACGGAAAAGATGCTTGCAGTAAAGTCCAATTCAGGGCTACAAGATTTTTACTAAAAGATAATAAACTGTGCACAAAATTTATGGGAGAGAATACAAACCCGTTTGCAAAGTGCTTCAGAGTTTCCTAAAAACCTAACATGTCACCTCGATTAGACCACAATCAAACGATTTATACTTGGAACAGTCAAAGAATTCATAAAATTCGCCAAACCTTATTAAATTCGTGTTTGACTTTTAATTTGATTTGAGCAAATGAATTGTAAGGAACAAGATTATATAAAACTTTTTGTTTCTCTATGAACACAATTTTGCACCACATTTCACAATTTGTTATCAAATCGATGGGAAAATTACATCGCAGAATATTTAAATTCTTTACATTCTATAAACCATTTAAATTGAAAGTGAAATTAAGTTGAAAATTATATTCGAATATAATGCAAAAATAGAAGTAAAAGTTATATGAGAGATATATTAATACCAAACAGCCAGATTGAATAACTCTATTAAATTTTCATAATAAATTTTTAAAACTTTAAAGTAAATGATAATTTAAATATTTCAAATATTAAACCCTTTCAATTAGACTAGATTAGAGTTTTTTGCACTTTTATTAAGCTTAATCTCTTTCAAATAAAAATTCTTTTAGGCCTTTCTGTTCAATAAACAAATATTAGATCAATCTAAGTAATATTGCTTTTTCCAATGGACAATAGAAATCTGTATTATTTAGTTGAATTTTTCAAAATAAAAATAGATTTCAATGTTTGTGTGTTGTTTTTAACCATTTAACAATTGCGAAATCCAACTCACTTAGTCAGGATGAATTTGAATTATTTTAAAATAAATTTGTTATTAAAGTGTAAAAAGTTGTTCAAACTCAAGCTTGGTCTATCGCAATAAGCAGAGATGAATTGAAAATATAATCAAAGTACCATTTCATGTCAATCTCGTCAATCAAGTCCCGTCGTTTAATCCGGCAATTATAAATGGTGATTTTTAGATTTTAATTTAAAAAAATATTTTAATAACTTAATACCTTTTTAACTTTAAACCAAATGAAGATCTTTTCAAAATATTAATAAAATTGTTATTAATACAAACAATAATCATTACAACGCAGCTCCTAATGTTGATCTGATTCCATAACTTATCAAAATATGCAAGTTTAAACTTTGAATTGATTGATAATTAAATTATTTGTTTTTAGGTACTGATGCTTTGCGGTTGCATTGGGAGAGCACACTTTTCCATCTCAGGATTGACATAAAACTGTCAAATCAAATCGATAGTGAGGCACATTATTATTGTGTTTAATAACCTTTTAAATGGACGTAAATTAAAGCGATCAAATTTTCCACTAATGGTTTATGAAGGTGTGTCAATGTTAATAAAAAGCATTAAAGTGAGATAATATACCGCAAAACAGACATGAATTGAAAATTCAATTAGGAATCGGGCAAAAAATAAATTAATGTCATTGATACGGATAATAAAGTGAACAATGTTCCTGTCCTAGCTCCTGATGGGATTCTTGAGGTAGCTCCTGAGGCTTTAGAATAGCCTTCTTCTTTCAGAAGACAAAAAGTTGTTTATAAGAACCTTTTGAAAACAATAGTAATTATTAGAACAGTATATTTAAATGATTATTTAGGAATAATAGGAAATTTTATAAAAACTTGCATGCATTAATTGGAATTAATAATTTTTGCGTGTTGAACATGTTTTATCTTGAAGTATTTGTCGAAAAATCATTACATTTGTTATATTTGTTAAATCGTTAAATAATTTTTACCTTTTATTGGCCGAAAAACAATCTACAACTGTCCCAATGGTGATCAATCAAAGTAAAATGTTTAAGATACTGTTTAATAAAAGTAAACATTTTAAAAATTTATCAAAAACTAGCTGAACGATTCAAGACGACACTTCCTTGACTGTATCCAGTTTTTTACAGGAGAAGTGACTTTGTAGACAGATACGAGGTGAGTTCAGTCTTAGGTTTTGACTTGGAACCCAACAAGAGATTCAAGTTTAACTCTGCATTTGACTTGAAAGTAACAACAAGAGATTTTCCTTTAGATAAAATTTATTAAAATATAATAAAATTCAACAAAAACGTCATTATCAGGTGTTCCTAAAAGTTATGAAATGGCCCGATGAGGTGGAGGAGTGAGGTGGAAGGGAAGTTGTCAGTGAAACAGTCTAGATGGCGTTAGCGGTTATACTGTTTTGTGTGCAGTGCCGCAGCAGCACACTCACACAACAGCCAAACAAGAAAGCTGCACGCGCGAGCTCATAACTCAGAACAGTATAACCTCTAACGCCATCTAGACTGTGTCACTGACAACTTCCCCTCCACCTCACTCCTCCACCTCATCGGGCCATTTCATAACTTTTAGGAACACCTGATACTATCGTATTTATAGAAATGTATGTAAAGAAAGTCTCGCTTTATTGTGTAAATGAAAAATTGTGTATCATAAATATCAATTAAACACTTTAAAATGGAAATAAACTAGAATGGATCTTTAGTATAGAAAAATATTTGTAAACCTTTTAGTGCAAACAAAAGCAAGATCAGTATTTATTGTCTGTTTGTTAATTGTATAATTCATATTTTTCTGAAATGTTTTGATTCATTGCCTCAGAAGAAGTGGATAAGTAGAAGCTTTACCATCAACCGAGCAAAAACAAGCACCACAAGAAAGTTGATACACCAGTTCCTGTTGAAGTTTCATAAGTTCATGAATTTCCTAAAACCAGTTACAAGGGCACCATTATTCGAATGTTGAGATATCTCAAAGAAGGTCTACTTATCGTCCAGAATTTAAAGAAAAATGCGACCTTTTAATAATCTATATGAAATACGTTTGATAACAATTTAAAAATGAAAATAAACCTTTTGAAAATCTGTGTCATTTTTTCTTCTTAAATAGATACAATATGCAATTATATATTAATAATTTAATGAGTTAATTAGAAATTTAATTCATAAGTGAGTATTTAAAAAAACAATTTTTTACCTTTGAAGAAAATGGGCTTTAAACATCTTTGTGGTTTAAAAGATTAAATAATAAATGATTACATTTTAATTAGGGCCAAAGAGGTATTTTTTTATTAGCAAAATGTAGAAAATTTGATCCAATACTATTGAAAAACATTCAAGTGAACCAATTTTTTGAAATATGATTTTACACAATGTACAATTTCATGATCTACAATTTGATATTTACCAAAACAACTTTGAAAGAGCAACTGAAAGTGGATTAAGGTCGACTTTTGAATTGTATTGAGGTTATTCACAAGAGAATTCCTTTTTCTTATAATGAAAAACATTTTACAATATTTGAGATGCATAAAAATGTCAGGAAACGAAATCCGAATTAAAATGAAAAAAAAAGATTTCTAATGGATAAAGTGAACTTCATGATGTTCAATTAATCTTTATTAATTTTCAGTAAAAAAACTGTGATCATTTTAGAATTTAAACCTTTAAATAGTTTCAAATTTGTCTCTAAAACTAAATTATGAAAAAAAATTCAAGAGTTTTCAAGATATTCGAGAACGCAACCGTGTGCATAAAAAACAGGTTTGCCAGAATATTCGTATCTCTTTCTAGGAAACAGAGGAATAATGTGAATTGGTATTTTTTATTTTAAGAACTAGTGACTCTACATCATATACCAATATGGTAATTTGGATCAAACAGTAAAAAAGAAATACAAACCATTTTCGGGAACTTATTGACCTGGCCTCGTACTGACCACGATCAAGTAATAGGAACGAGTATCCAAACTTAGTATTCTGTTAAAGGTATTAATTTTTCCATGCAATTATTTTTTGCAAAAAGTATCATATACGATTAAGTCAAAATCGGTTTACAAACGAAAAATACACCACGAAAACAGAGTTGACAACACAAAATCCCAATGATTTACACTGCTGAGTTTTATTCACTGCATAACTGTCGAATCTTGCCATAAACGTTTTTAAATGGCTTGTATCAGTAAATCGTTTTTGAGGATTATATTAAAAGTCAATGATTAGTCACTATAGAGATGCACAATACTGCAATCATGGGATTTGAATACAACGAATGATGAATCTTGAAAAGTATTCAAAAACATAACACTTAGTTTTTTAATTTAATTACCTTTAGTAAAACATCGGAGGTAACTCGTAACATACGGTTATTTTATTTCTCATAAAAAGGATATGACATGTCTTGTGCAGATACGCATTGGTCTGCTCTGAAACTAAAAAAATTGAAAGATCTGAAATATGCAAAATGTACAAATTAAGCAAATTGTATTGAAAGTGATAGCAAAAGTAAAGAACCGAACTAAACACCCGGACAAAGTTGAGAATGAAAAGTTTGAAACCACTATTTTTAAAATTTAAAAATATATCTCCTGAAAATGAACAATCAAATAGAAACTTAAAATCTCCACCCCATTGACCCAATACTAAAAATGCAATTAATATTAAATGAAATATTAAATGCGTTTTGAATAGAAATTTAAGAATTAGTCTAAATTATACATAAAGTTAACCTTTTAAAAGTATCTATAACTATACTATAAGAACGGATATTAACATTTATTCTTCCAAAAACTTATTTTGACTTGCAGAACAGTGTAATAATGTGTTCTTTTCCCTGACTTCAAATTTTTAGATTGACCTTGGCCCAGTAAAAGTTTGCAAAGTCAATAGTTTTAACCTTTTAAATCGAAAACAATTGTATGAAAAATTAGAATTAATGTATAAACATTTTTAATTGCACATTGAAATGTTAATAAATTAATATTAAAATATTATTTTGTCTTTGACTTCTTCATAAATAGTATTACAAAATAAAAAGAATTATGCCATAAAGAGAATTGTAACATTCTGTATAAAACTTTGTTTGTGAACTGCCTCACATAAAACAATACAAAAAATTCCTGCGAGTATAGACAAAACGCCTGTAGTAAAGTTCGTTTTAGAGATGCAAAAACATTTCGAGCATTCATATTGACCCTTTTGTAAGAGGCGACTAGAATCTTAGAAATTATTATGTTTATTTCAATTTGGATAAAGTCAGAACACTATCATTGTAAACACACAAATTAATCTTAAGAAAGTCAAGTTTTTAAAAAGATTCTATTACAAAATTTAAAAATTCAAATTCGAACCTTTTAACAATTATTCTGGGGGCGTTTCACTGTAATTCCTTTTCCTTTATGCATGGCTGCGAGTCTAGTTATCGATAACTTTGGGCACTCAACAGCATCCAACAACTCCTTTTTCGATAGTTAAATCAGAATCAAAATAATGAAAATAATATTCGATAAGTAATTAACCTTTTGGACAAAACTATGTAAGGTTGTAATCAATGTTTAAACGTATCACCAGCATAGAATGTTAAAATTTAACTTAAATGTGTTGAGATAGTGGCTCCCTTCACCACTTGACCAGTCATGACCAGTCACTACTCACAACCAAGTACAAGTTGAAGAGACCGGTTTTATTTTTTACATCAATAAACATATTTTACAACAAAATGTGATAGAATTATATTTACGCAGACAATTATTTTTCAAATTTAATTGTTTAAACCTATTTGAAGAACCAAACATTCGAATTCGAAAAGAAACAATATTTAGAAAACATAAAATGTGCTGTCTGTTATCTAAACATAAAAAATTTTACAATTTGAATTACTATTTAAATGCGTAACGTATTAAGTTAGTTTTCTTTATCCGAAGATATGCAATAAATTATGGACAGAAAGGCTTAAAGTGACAAATTTGTACAGTACAAAGAATCATGAAGGTTTGTCCAGCTTACGCTTTTTCTTTAATTTTTAAAAAGTGTAAACACTGATGCAATATATTGTAGTATAATCAATATGTTATATTATAAAAAAATATTTGTAACGATAGTGAAATATCATCTCAAGTGAGAAATATAATAAAATACGTTTTTCTTAAAGTTCATTCAAAGTACAACAGTTCTAACAGATTACCTTTTGAGAGTCTTACAAAGCGTATTTACACAATTGTATCATGGATGATGATGATGATTCCGTTATGATTAATCATTGCAGATGAGAAAAACATTAAAAGCTGTTTAAGCTTTTAATGTTTTGAATTGACCATTTGGTATACAATGAGTGAGTAGTCAGATTAAAAATTTCAAAAATAAAATATAAAACAGGATACAGTTTTTATTAAATAGTTTGAGTGCTCATTGATTAAATTGTTATCGTAATATGTCATGCTTGATCAAAATATAGAATCGATAGTGAAACAAATGTTTATGATAATTAGAATGGTTAGATTTCTTCCACTAACACGTATTTTTCAAATCCAATCATTTATCCACTCTTTTTGCTTCGCATGTTTCTCCCATTGTTATCTATTCCGACAATTATAGATAAAATGATTTAATTCTATTATTTCAAAAAATCTTACAGTTGACCTTTTCAATAATTAATTATATATTCACTTAAAAGTGTTATATGTGACTACATTTGAATGTTTCAGAAAACATTCATTGTAATTACATACTTGTGACCTTTTAGAGCTACTGATTTGAAATACAACATATCAACAAATCAAATCAGATCATGCGTTTATAATAGAATGAAGGCAGCAAAAATTGTGGGTTGCAGAGTCGTTCTAATTAAAAACTCATAATATAATAGAGTATATTTTTACGATTTAATAAACCTGGCTAATAACTACACAAAATAAGTTATTATGAAATCTAATAGTTATCAAGTTGACCAAAAAATGATTTCGAATAGCATAATCGGAGAAATATTCTCTATTAAAAAAATAAATGCGGTATTTGAGGTCGAGTTGTTGCTCGTTGCTTGGTAATTTGTGCTTTTGAACTTTTTAAAAAAGGGTGGGGACAATACAGTGAGACCTGAAAACTTTCGGATTTTGAAGACAAAATTGATAATTAGAAACAACAGAGAAAGAAGATACCAAAACACGTAGTTGTGAGTTTGCATCTGAATTAAGTTATTTATTTGCTATTTGAAGTTCATTTCAAGTGACAAAAAAGTGACAAGAATGTTATATCTGTTATAAAGAAATAAACAATAGACAATTAAAATTACCGTTTGAACAAAAGTGATCAAACGGATGATAAACATGTTTGGACAACTTTGGATCTCGGTGCAAGCAAGGGTTAGACGATAGACTTGTAGATAATGGTAATAACAAAAGAAATAGGCTACATATTTTTTTAGAGAAATGTTTTTAATCATTTAAAGATCAAGGAAAAAAAATAAATTCTGAGTTTTAAGTAACATAGGTAATACACATGAGGAAAAATTGTTGACAGGGAAATTGGACGAGTCGCAGTTTTATGTTTGAATTTGAACAAAGAACGTACAAATGCCAACAAAAACAATTATCTTGATACATCTACGAGTTAAGTTTCGAGTGTGAAAAAATATTGATAAACTCTAGTTGACTATTTTTAAAAACCAAGCAATCAAAAGCACTCAACTAATAAGTGGTTTATTACATATAAATCCTAAATCCATTCTGCTTGTAGAAAATTCGGACTTAAATATGTTTCGTTGTAGTAATTGAGATCGCTCAAATCAATAAAAAAACATTCTCACTATGATTGGTCTATTCTTGTTGCTATCAACACTTTTAATGGCCTGTTCTGTACGATGAGAAACCCCTCTTCCTTTCGAATCTACTAATCTATTTTACATTTTTAAATAAAATTTATTATTAATTTTTTAACCTTTTAAATTCCATTTACGATTCCATTGGATAAAAGAAAGAATATTTATTAATTATTAAATCGATTTGGAAGTATTGAATATGAAAAATGTTGATTTTTGAGTTACCATTTCGAAGAGGAGTATATTAGAAAGATAATTCATTGCACATATCCTGGTTGATTCGCGAATTTTGAACACAATAACGGATTAAATAGTTTTCTATACTTCACGTTTGTCAAGTTAATAAATCAAACTAACCAACAAAAGTGCACATGCACATATTGAAATACAATGCAAAATAATGTTTACTTTGTGTAATATTAAGTAAGCATTATAAACAAATAACAAAACATTTTAGTAATAAAAACTATAGAAATCAAAATTGTTTAAATAACATTTCTTTAGATTTATAAAACCGTATATTTAATGACTTGCATGTGAAGACTAGTTTAACTGATTCTTGAACCTGTTCAAAAAATCTTGTGGAGCTCAAGAAAAATGTACGTTAATTGGTTTACCATTTAAGTAGGACTGAAAACCAAGGATGAAAAAGAGTAACGTTATTAATGTGAGACAATTATATTATTATATGAAAAGGAATGCAATCGAAATTTTAGAAATGAAAAATAGAATTTTTTATTAAGTTAAGTAACCATTTAACAAGGCAACGAGATCACTATAGTGATCATCTATAGATTACAAAATCAATCTTTATAGCTTTTTAACCCTTTCTGTCCTGCGAAACGACATATGTTGAAAATCGTTTTTATTGATTTTCGAGGCCAAAAATTCGATACGTATTTTAGGTCTCATATGACCTTTGACCCTGAGATATTTGAGGTAAAAATGTGAAAAATAGCCTACTCGAGACACTTTATCGTGCCAACACAAATTAATAAAAAAAATTCCAAGCGAGTAAGGACAAGAGGCTTGCAGAAAAGCATGTTCCAGCGTTGCATGATATGTATGATTCTCTTCATTGGAGTTGACTTTTTGTAAGTGACGATTATGACAGGAAAGAATTTTAATTTAAATAAAATATTTATCTTTATTTGGGTAAAGTCAGAAAGCGGTAAAATACACCTAACCAATCTAACATTTAACCAAAAAGTCAATCGTACACGGCACCGAACCTACTCAACACCTAACACTAACCACATAAACTGCCGCACCTAGCCACCTCACATCCCTAATGAAACTAAAAAGAAAAATATTTCTTACAACAGTTAAAATGATTTTCATCATTGTAATTCCAAAATTACTCACAATCAAAATTAAAATCAAAAATGAAATGGGATAATTAAATTTTTAATAAGATCAAATCAAAGATTAGAACATTACCTTTAGAAAAATTCGCTAATATTGCTCAATCAACGAGTTAATTGGATTTCGTTTGTCTTTACATCTATATTGGTAATTCAAAATTATTATTTTCTTTATGAGCATTTGACAATTGTAAAGCACAACACAACATTTGATAGCATATAAAAACTGACGTTGAAATAAAGATGAAATTGTTGAGTCTTTAATTCAATAAGTGTTCTCGTAAATATTTATTATTTTAATAATTATTCAACATATCTCCTATAAACAAATTGTTAATTTAACATTAAACTATTTGTAAGTATAAAGTCAAAATTTAAAGTTTCACTTACTTGAATTAAGAGAACATTCAACAGAATTCGTAGTCTGGTTTGAAATAGCCGAGCTTTAATAGGGTTCATAGTAAGAGAATCTTATTGCACACGAATCGTACTGTATCATTAAATTATTAAATCTTTCAATAAATACTTATTTAAATAAATGACTCTAATTAAAAAGAGACATTAATTAATATTTTACTACCTTTTAACTAGAAACCTTACAAGAAGGAAAATAAACAAAAATATAAAAAACGTTTTTAAAAACGAACAATAAACTGCCATTACAATAGCAGAAGCGATTCCAAATGTTCCAGAATTAGCTTCCTTTTTATTTCAAACCCATTTAATAACTTAGTAAGCAAGTGTTTTGTCAAGCCAAGCAGACATAAACATTTCATAATTAGAATTACCTTTCGAACTAATCCAAATTGAATTAGAGAAAACGACGAATTCAAAGAAAACGAATTCAATATTAAATGGAAGAACAGGGGAAAATGGTAAGGAATGCAATTATATTTACAGGAAAAGTATTGATTTGTTACCTTTAAAAAGCAAAAATGGCAATGAAAGAGAAATATTATAAACAAATTTTTATAAACGATTTATTAAACAATTAACTGAATTGGAGCTACTTAATTTCAATTGAAATTTATAACATTTTTAAACAATTGTTAAATTCGAGTTAAAAATATAAAGTTCATTGAACTTCAATGATTGAAGTATTATTAAAAAATTATATTATGTATATTATATTATAAATTATGTAATTAAAAAAACTATTTAGTAAAATATAGAGTTGGAGTACAGTAATCCATATTACAGTTAATCCTGCCAGGAAAATATTTAAATCGTCACCTTTATTATCACAACAAGCAACATTGTCCACAATACTTACGATACAACATATATAAGGTCTCATTCGATTAACCTTAAAGAATCATTCCCATTTTAAAATGTTATATTTATCGGGATTTCTTACTTTTTTAAAGTTTAAATAATAACTTTTTTACCTTTGCAAAGCTAAACCGGTATGCTCAATTTAGTTATTAGTAAATAAAGTTTATTCAAAATGCAAGTCCGTGTAAAATAACTGATTCAAATTAATACGAAAAATTGATTTAAATGTTAATTTTAAATTGAAATAAGGTTTTGACCATTTAGGCAGCGGACAATGGCAACTCAAAAAATATAAGTGAAATTAAGTTCATTATATTAAGTTTGATAAGTAAGCAAATTCTGTTTGCATTTGATAAAAGCTTTAATAAGTGATATACAGACAAAAAACTTAACTTACTTAATTCAAGAACATTTACTCAACCACATTAAATTTAAGAAAGGAAAGTTTGAAGGTTACAGAATGTTCCAACGAATTGATTTTAAAAAGATACTGTAAATTCATGATTGAAGACATTGAATAAAAAGCTTTCCTAAACAAAAGAATTTAATCAAAAATACGAATATTTATCATATTTATTTTAATCTATAGCGTAATATATGAACGAACTCGGAAAGATTTTAGATTGGATCTTTTAAAATAATAGAGAATTGCGTTTACCTGTTCCATTCATGTCTCATAAAAAAATCACAATTTCAAACAAACTTTAATGCGCATTCGTACAGAAATCTTATGAAAATATAATTTGTTACCATTTCAATAATTCCAAGTCCATCGGGAAAGCTAAATAAGATAAAGTATATGAATATAAAAAATATTTTACTGCAAATTTGTTGTGTAGAAATTATTTATCTTATTGGTACTACTATTTTCAAGATTATAAAATTTATAAACAAAATATTGACAAGTAAATACAGATTATTGGGTTGACCTTTTTTAAAAATATAGCAAAAATTGGAGACTTAATTTATTGTGCATGCATAGTTTCACATTCCTTTATAAAAAAGTCTTATAATTTTACGATTAGAACTCGGAATAATTTTAGATTAGTTCTTCTATAGAATGAGTATGGGGTTTATCTGTTTATTTCCAAAATGCTGTCGATATAAATTTTGAACGAAAATTTCTATTTCGCATGCGTGCAGAATATAATAATGTATTTGCGATTTAAAAAATTACACATATTTGAATAGAATGCCCAGATAGGATTAAGTTTTAACATAAAATGAAAAATTTATCAAGTAAATGTGAATGATTTGGTTTACCATTTTGAAGAATGCAGACTCAAAAAAATCCAAAATAGAATATTAAAAATTTATTATAGATTCATTTTTAACCTTATAAGAACAAAAATATCATGCATAGTGAAACAAACAAATATATTTAGAATATTTAAAATAAAATGTTGATTTTAAAAAAAATATACCCAACAGCCTCTTTGGAATATTAATAAAATATTTTAACCTTTTACAAAGCACCTTATTGCGAACTCACCAATTATTAAAATAAATAAACAAAATCGAAATGTAAAAATAATTTAATTGCGCACGCGCAGTTTGAGAATTTCGAATTCCAACTTAATGTGAAAATAGTAGTAGCTGTAGGAACATTCTAAGAAGAAGTTTGCTTGCTGCGATTAGAAGTCCCAGAACTAGTGGGAGTGCCTTGAAGGGACGAGCCAAGGGGAGACTCATTAGACTGTCCAGCCTGTCCACCAGGGGAAGTGCTTTGACCGGATGAGGGGACAGAATCAAGACGAGACTCATTAGTCTGTCTAGCCTTTCCACCAGTGCCTTGGGACACGGGCGAGGCGAGTCCAGACTTGGGGCCTGACTTTGTACCCGATCCAAGACGAGACTCCTTTGACTGTCCTGGGGAAGTGCCTTGAAGGGACGAGCCAACCGTTCCAAGACGAGACTCATTAGACTGTCCAGTAGTCCCAGGGGAAGTGATTCGGGAGCCGGTCGAGCCTTGTCCAGACTTGACGCCTGACTTTGCACCCGACTTTGGAGTCTTGCGAGACTTTTTGCTACTCTTCGATTTGAGCACATTGCTACAGTAGAGACAGAAGATAATGCACGCCAGAAGGATGACCAACAGGCCGAGCCCTAGGGCCACTTGGACCGAGGTGTTCTCGTACCATGGGCTAGAACGGGTAGATGCAGTTGTGTTTGATCGGGTAGTCGGGTCCTCCTTGCCGTCATGCCGTTTCCTTGGTGGGGGAACTGGACTAGTCACTTTGGGATCTTTCTTGAGAAGCCACCCCCAAAGGACGTCACTAAAGATAGAACGTGCAACTACAAACGATAAAACGAGTATTACGACACATCTACACAAACCACAAAAAGATCACTTACCGCGCTTGTGTAAAGCAGGCCCTGGCACCGGATCGGGATTGTCGACTCGCGAGGAGAGTGGCCCACTTTGGATGACAGTTGCAGAATGAAGCACCAAGGCACATACAAAGAGAGTCAAAAGCTGTGGCACAGACATTCGAGACAGACAGAAACAGTGAACTGGTAAGGCACAAATAGAAATAGAAAATGACTTGTCACCAAGAAATAGGGAACTTATATGTGGTAGGGGTGTATATTCCATTCGAAATTTATTTGAATTCTAAAATACTACACTCAAGTGCTGCCATCTAGTTTTAGTAAACCTAAAGAAAGATTTTATAAGTAAGGAAAACACTATGAAAAGTTGAAATTTGTGAAAGTAAACTCCTGCATGTTATAGAATAACATTTAAGTTAAAATATTTATATTATTTTTTTTAGAATACTGTACAGGGTTGAACAGCTACCGGGACCCCCATTTACCGAGTGCCAAACACTTTGAATTGTGTCAATTAATGAAGTGACAAATCCGTGATTGCATCCGAGTCATTTGATGGCCATAGTTGGACAAAATAGACACATACCACTACATGTCGCTGCACAGGGTTGAGCAGCTACCGGGAACCCCCATTTACCGAGTGCCAAACACTCGCAATTGTGTCAATTAATGAAGTGACAAATCCGTGATTGCATCCGAGTCATTTGATGGCCATAGTTGGACAAAATAGACACATACCACTACATGTCGCTGCACAGGGTTGAGCAGCTACCGGGACCCTCATTTACCGAGTGCCAAACACTTTGAATTGTGTCAATTAATGAAGTGACAAATCCGTGATTGCATCCGAGTCATTTGATGGCCATAGTTGGACAAAATAGACACATACCACTACATGTCGCTGCACAGGGTTGAGCAGCTACCGAGACCCCCATTTACCGAGTGCCAAACACTTTGAATTGTGTCAATTAATGAAGTGACAAATCCGTGATTGCATCCGAGTCATTTGATGGCCATAGTTGGACAAAATAGACACATACCACTACATGTCGCTGCACAGGGTTGAGCAGCTACCGGGACCCCCATTTACCGAGTGCCAAACACTTTGAATTGTGTCAATTAATGAAGTGACAAATCCGTGATTGCATCCGAGTCATTTGATGGCCATAGTTGGACAAAATAGACACATACCACTACATGTCGCTGCACAGGGTTGAGTAGCTACCGGGACCCCCATTTACCGAGTGCCAAACACTTTGAATTGTGTCAATTAATGAAGTGACAAATCCGTGATTGCATCCGAGTCATTTGATGGCCATAGTTGGACAAAATAGACACATACCACTACATGTCGTTGCACAGGGTTGAGCAGCTACCGGGACCCCCATTTACCGAGTGCCAAACACTTTGAATTGTGTCAATTAATGAAGTGACATATCCGTGATTGCATCCGAGTCATTTGATGGCCATAGTTGGACAAAATAGACACATACCACTACATGTCGCTGCACAGGGTTGAGCAGCTACCGGGACCCCATTTACCGAGTGCCAAACACTCGCAATTGTGTCAATTAATGAAGTGACAAATCCGTGATTGCATCCGAGTCATTTGATGGCCATAGTTGGACAAAATAGACACATACCACTACATGTCGCTGCACAGGGTTGAGCAGCTACCGCGACCCCCATTTACCGAGTGCCAAACACTTTGAATTGTGTCAATTAATGAAGTGACAAATCCGTGATTGCATCCGAGTCATTTGATGGGCATAGTTGGACAAAATAGACACATACCACTACATGTCGCTGCACAGGGTTGAGCAGCTACCGGGACCCCCAATGAAGTGACAAATCCGTGATTGCATCCGAGTCATTTGATGGCCATAGTTGGACAAAATAGACACATACCACTACATGTCGCTGCACAGGGTTGAGCAGCTACCGGGACCCCCATTTACCGAGTGCCAAACACTTTGAATTGTGTCAATTAATGAAGTGCCAAATCCGTGATTGCATCCGAGTCATTTGATGGCCATAGTTGGACAAAATAGACACATACCACTACATGTCGCTGCACAGGGTTGAGCAGCTACCGGGACCCCATTTACCGAGTGCCAAACACTCGCAATTGTGTCAATTAATGAAGTGACAAATCCGTGATTGCATTCGAGTCATTTGATGGCCATAGTTGGACAAAATAGACACATACCACTACATGTCGCCCATGTGTATTTTGAAAACTTTTCATGAGTTATATTAAAATATTAAACCTTTTAAAAAATGAATCTATAGTACTGATGCTTCAACCAATGACCAAATAAAATTGAATAGAATATACGGGAAATGTCTTACTACAAGTGAAATTTTATGACGAATTAATATAACCTTTTAAAAATCGTAGCACGTAAAAGTCTTTTAAGGCTGCAAGTGAAAAATGTGCGTCAATATTTTTTAATTTATACTTAATTTATAATTTAAAACTAAAAAAAATAAATTTTTAGTTTTAAGTAAAACACACAAGAAAATTTGTTTCTTTATAAACTAAAAAGGCTATCGCGTAGATAAGCTATGAGTAATATTGACTTTGAAAAATTCATTTCATATACCTTTAGATACAGCTGGAATAAATTGTTTGAGTTAATGTTTTTTAAAAATCCTGGAATCGTACATGATCGTATTCAGTTGCTCAGTACTCACATTGATAGATGCAATTGATTTGGTAAAATTCTCATTGGTTGAGTCGCGCAAATTCCAGGATAATTGGACTAGTCGTTGTTGGTTAAAAAATAACCATGCAGAGAAATGTGAACAATAGCTTGACTCCCTAGACTTACAAAAAGTGGTGCTACGAATTGTAAAAGAAATACTGCACTTGTAATGGCTGTTGAAGGTGCGTCAAAATCAATAAAAGACATTCAAATGATAGGGTTTTGATGAGAATAAAAATGTTTGAATTTTATAAATTGATTTGTTACCCTTTGAAAGTCAAATGGAACTGATGGCGTAATATTAAAAATAAATTTTATATAATAATTTAACAATATTCAATAGATATTTCGGACAGACTGTTAGAATAACCGTACCTTTAAGTTTGCAACGTCAAGTTATGCAAAAAAAATTTAACTTGTCTTTGGCTTTTAATCGTTAAATATTCAAGGATTACCATTTAATAGCTGTCCCACTTGTCCTAAAAGATAACTTTAACTTTTTTCGTCACCAGAATTGGATTAAAGATTTTGGGATAAACATAGAAATATGTTTCACTTAAATTTCATTCAAAGTGCCACAGTTCATGTGAACTAACAGATCACCTATTGGAAAGCATACAGAGTGTATATGTACAATTTTAAATTGATTATAAAGGTTGATTTGTGATTAAACAGAGATCAAAAATTACTTCAATGTCTTGAAATGATGATAAAAAGTTTTTTATATATGCAATCTGAAAGATAATCAATATAATAGTTAGATGTATATTTGTGTGAATGTATTTGTTAACCTTTTAGAATAGCTTGCCAAATTGTTGCCCAATTTACCATCGAAAAACTGTATTTGTTGAGCATATATTTAACTTTGTTTCTCGCATTTAGAAATTAAATCAGGTTAAAAAAATAAAAAAGCATTCTGAGCTTTTAAAGTTTTGAATTTACTATTTTGAACACAACGTTGGCAATGATAAAGAATTCAAGCGACAAAGAATGTAATCAGATTGTAACTTACTTTACTAATGAAAACAGGTCTAGGTGGAAAAACAGCTGTATCTGAAAGAGTGGCTGTGTCATTGCTAACTATACTTGTAATGACTGGATAGAAATAGAAAATGCTTCGTGATAAAAAAAATCCAATGATACCACCAAGGAGCCATTTTTATTATGATCAAATTATATTAAATTAAGTTACCTGTTGAGAAGAAAAAAATGATCAATTTCAATCAGTTTCATTTGGAATATTTAATGATGACATGTGATCAATGTCAATGTATCAACTCGTGATAAGTGGATTTAACCGTTTATTATAATGGAAGAGATTTTCTCCAATATGAAAGCATTAATTAAGTTGCTTTTTCTTTAATTAAGTTTGAGCTACGATAATTTTGCAGACAGATAGGCAGACGGACGGTCTGACAGACACAATGACTATAGCTTTGACTAAAAAACAAGTTGCCAAATACATAAAAATACAATCAAAACTTCACACCTTCCAGGTCAACCAATTCAACGAGTGTCAATGAATGCAAAGTTAGTTATCAGAAAAAGTCTACATAAAAATTGGAAATATTGAATTAATAAAAACAATTTCAGTAATGTGGTTAATTATTTTGATTATTTGGAGTTGACCTGTTGCATCTCGATTAAAAGGGCATCAAAACTAAAATATTTTACATTATTTGTTGAAAAATCAATTGTAAACACACAAATGAACAAACGAAATATATTAACCCTTTCAGTCCGACCCGGCAGATCATGTTGGGATTTTTTATTTAGCTCAATATCATGCCCAATAAGAATTCTGTAAAGTATTTCGGTTGGGTAATGTGTCAAAGTCGAGATATTATCAAAAATGTTTGAACCAAAAAGTTGTATTGAAATGTGTGGAGTTTGACTCTGTGTTCTTTGTCACGTGATTAATCTCGCTGGCGAGTTTGAACTGTAGAAGTAGGCAAAAAGTGCCTTTTGCACTGCTCTAGAGTCCGAGCGGGAAGAATCTTTCCCGCTACTTTGAATGCCCCAAAATGGGTCTAATCAACTTTGTATCCTACTTTTTAGTTTAGAATATCAATGTTTGACATATAAATGATAAAATATTCAAATATTAGGTCAATCTAAGTAATATTGCTAATCCAATGGACCGTGTGTTTAAGGGGATAAAAACTCAAAACATTTATTTTTCAAAAAACACGAATTTTGATCAGATAAGATGGGGTCTGGTAAATCTGAGGGTTTTTTGTGCTGGTTTATTAGTTGAAATTGCTTAAGGACACATCAATGAATAAATCTGATAAGTTGAATAACAGTAAATATGGCAAAACCCTCAAAATATAATATCTCAAAGTATCGGGAAAAATTCTTCCCGCTCGGACTGAAAGGGTTAAAATGTGATTATTAATATTTTTAAATTAAACCATTTAACAATTCGTCGAACTGAACACGTATAATCTAATAAACCAAATACGAAAATAATATATAACATTAAAACAAACTTTTGGATAAGACTCTTGTTTGGATACAGGAGTTCCTCGTAAGCAAATAAATTGTTCAATTCTTTAACCGTTTCAAACTCGAGTAGAAATACTAACCTAACTTGAAAGTGGTTTAAACCATATTCAAAAATTCAAACTAAAGTTGCTTCGACAGCATTGTCAACTTTATTACATGGTTACATAAAAACAGTTATGTAATAGAGTAAGAGATAAATTGTATTGTAATGTAATTGGAGGAGCGACCGCAATCACTCACGCTGAGCGAGCGAAGTGAGCGAGGTGTGAGTGATTGCGGGAGCGACGATATACCCGAGAAAAATGTAACTTCAGTGATTTTTTGTGTGCGCTACAACTCAAATACGAATGCATGGATCGGTCTGAAAATTTAACACAGTGTTCTGGTTGTGGTCTAGATGTGCTGTATAGTTTTGTGGCCATATAGGTCAAAGGTCAAAGGAATAGCGATTTTGAGAAAAATCTAAAATTTTGTATTGAAATGTGAAGGAATCGAGATGTCAACAATGTGTGTGTGGCACACGCTTTCCCTGGCACGATAACTGTGCGCAATAAAGATGCGCAGTAGCAAGCACACTCAAAGGTGATTCCAGGAGATGGATGCGGACCGTTTGACTTGAGTGCAGGTGTTGTTGGGTATTTGTTTACATTTTCCGATATATTTGAGAATTATCATTATCACATTTAATTGGTCCGAAATTTTAAACCTAACAACTTTATTTTAAATAATGAAGTGATGCTCATCTAATCATTGACATATTTAGTATGTAGCAAAGAGGCATAAAATATTGATATTTCAAATAGTAAAAATCTAATTTTTGCAATATCGACTATTTGCTCACCAAAATGCCTTGCTGAACTACTCTGACAAGCATTGACATTGTATTAGATCTATTGATAATGTAACATAATTAAAACCGCTGGAAATTGCAACCTAACAATGATACAGAACATAAAGATATATAAAGACAAGAACAATTGCACAAATATGATTTCTAGATGGGAGAATTTATCCTGTAATAAGAATTGCAGGCTGTGACCATAAAGAAAGCGATGTTCATGATCTAAAGTCTATGACTTGTGATGTAAATCGAAAATTATTCTGTGATATGAATTGCTTTTAACTGAATGTGTTGGGTTATATGTTGATCTGCATATTTAGGTACATTGCTTGCTGTGTTTGATGAAGAGACAAATTAGATTGGTACATTGGTACAAACAAGCTTGTTGATGAAATTTGTGGTCTTAATTTGAAGTACTTGTTTAATAAAAAAAACAATTTTCAATTTCTTGAGTAAGTGTTGAGAGTTAAAACAGAATTGATACTTTGGTTGATCATTTCAAATCCGGTACATGTCAATTGTATTTGATTGGTAATATGAAATGGTGCTCGATGAATAATTGAAAAAATAATTATTGAAATATTTACAAAATAATCTAATTAAAAGTATTAAAAACCATTTTTACAAGATGATAACGATTCTTTTATCAATAAATTATTAAAAACAAATAAAATGTTCAACAATGTTTGATAGTTTGGATATATATTTAATTAATGAATGGCAAATTCCGTAATGTGGTTAAAGTTGTTGCTTATTTGGAGTTGACCTTTTGTATATCACTTAAAAATTCAAAAAATTAAAAGGTAATAAATAGTGATAGACACAATTTCAAAGCATTTTGCAACACTTTTCACACGACCAGAGTTCAGGGTTTTCAGGATTGCCATTTACTCTGTTATCCAAACATGTTATTGTGTTTTAAACAAACCAGAAACCAAATAAACATTATCACGAAACAAGTCCTAAGAAAAATCACAAAAAACTGTTTCTTATAAATAAGCAATAAACGAGGAACTCGTACAAATATAAAATTATTTCTAAATTGAAATTTTAATTGACCATTTCATCTTAAATCAAAAAATCAAATCAAGTAATATTTGACAATTAAAATAAATTGTGTTTGATTAAATTGATCATAATAGAAACAGATACAGACGTAGAGAAGTAAACAGTTGAAAATTATAGTTACCTTTTGAATTAATAAACAAAATTTAAATAAAAAACGACAGAGAAATTTTTCCAAGTGAGACATCCAATCATAACAGATTTTTTGGAAGATGACAATTGATTGGATTGGGAAGAAACCACCTGGAAATTTTTATTCAATGAATAAAAGAATAAAACCCGCAAATAATAAACTTAATCAAAATTCAAATCAAATTGTAAGTGGGATTTATATTTGTGTAAACCTTTTAAATCATTCTTTTCAACTTAATGTAATTTTGAATTGAAAAGCATTTGTTAAACATATTTTAAAAGTTTGTTTCTAGACAAATAAATAGACACATCAGATACATTTGGCTCGTGAATGTTTTGGTTTTAAAAAGTTTTGAATTCAACTTTTGATAGAATAAATAATATAATATAATATAGAAAAAAAAACAGAATCGTTTCTTCCATAGTTTTACAATACTTTCATCTACTTGATATCATAAATATAAAACGAAACGATCGAAAGCTTGATTCTATTTCCAAAATCTAAAGTTCCATGTCATTAGAAAAGGCGAGACATTCATTTTCCAATTCTGGTAGAGTTTATCATCTATTCACTCTCTCGAACAAGTTTTGCTTATTCCATTCATTCGTTCATTAAGAATATTTTAGATTAAAAGATACGATTATAATACAAAAAACTTTTTTAATTCGAAGATTTAGATTGTTAATTAAACCTATTTATAAACCAAATCATCTACTAATCATCAAAAAATCTTAAACTTAACCCAACTCACAACTTGTCAGAATTTTTTCAATTTTCACTATTAAAATGCATAACATTAACATTATTGAATATAAATTTTACGAGTGTTGAATCTTGAAAAGCATTCAAATGAAATAATACTTATATTTTTTGAATTTATTACCTTTTAGTAGACAGCGTGAAATGCAATTAACATACGTTTATTTTTTATCAGAAAGGAAAAGAAAATGCCTTGTGCACATGCGCATTGACCTGATCTGAACCTAAAGAACCCAAATATCTGAAATTAACAAAATGCGCAAATTTAGAAAATTGTATAAGAAGTAATTTCAAAAGTGCAAATCAGAAATAAACACCAGGCAGAATTGACAGGAAATGTTTGAAACCAATAATCGCTACAATTAAAAATCTATCTCCTTACAATGAACAATTTAATTGGAACTTAGATCATCGACCCATGGATCAAACACTAAAATTGTTAAATATATTAAATATTTATATATCAATATCAATATTTTACTTAATATGAGAAAAGTTACCTGGTACAATACAAATGGTTAAAGACTTACAATCAATGGGTATGCGTGTGGTAGAATAGAAATATATTTAACCATTTAATAGAGCATAATTCCAATCAAGGAGTAAGATATGAAAAGATAAAGTTATTTTTTAAAAAATTGAAAAATTACAAGATTGACCTACGTAAATTAACAGTAAATGTTGTAAGTGTATGCAGGGCTGGCAAAGAGGTACCAGCCGTCTTAAGAATTTTATATATGGGAGACCCTTGAACCGTTCACAGTGTGGTATTCATTCTGGTCTGTTCTCATAACTTATTACTCATTTTTTTTAAAAATAAATTGTTAACCTTTTAGAACAAATATAAAGTGGCTTCCTAATACGAGCAAACCAATTTACCAAAACTAAGTTAGAAGTTATTGAAAATATAATTTTGTTTACCATTAAAATGATTCGGATTTTAAAAATCTACAAAAATATAACCTTCCCAACACGAGACTATCATTTTTAAAGGTTTAACTCTAATAGAAATGAAAAACTTCAATAGCTATATCAATTGATTATTTTAGTGAGTGATTTAACCATTTAACAAATGATGGTACTTTTGAATAGTGAAACATCCAGTAATATAAACTATTATTGGGTATAAAGAACTCAATCATGACAGATTTTTTGTTAAATGACAATTGACTTGATTTGTGAGAATTCACCTAGGATTTTATTGTACTCAATGAACTAAAGATAAATATCTGTAAATAAACGTAATAATTGAAAAGGCTATTAAATTGATTATGGCGTTTATATTTGTTATGTTAACCTTTTAAGCAAACTGATATTTCGAAGAGAGATAATGTTAATTGAAAAGCCATCTGTTGAAAGTTGTGTTACGTTTCTAGAAAAATAAACCAGCTTAGAAAATATCATAATTAATATGTCTCAAGGCATTTAAAGTTTAGAATTAACCATTTGAAAATGAACAAAGATTGAGAATAATTTTCTTCAATCATGATTAAAAATAGAATTCTATCTACATTGGTTATTTGACTTCATGTTCATCTATTTGAAATAAAAAATGTTAAGCTTACTCGAAGTAGAAGATTCAGATTGTTATTACAAAATTGTATAAACCAAACTAACTAAATTTTCTTAAAAAAAACGTTCATAAAATATTAAATTAAATAAAACAATTGAAAAAGTGAATACGAATTTTTCAAATAAACCATTTTAAATTATAAGCAATCGTGAACTTAATGGTTTTATATTTCTTAAATCATTTAATGAAAATATATTTAAATAACTATAAAAATTACGTGACAAGTCTATAAAAGTTAATAAAATCTATTAAATGTTAAAAAACGTTTATCAGAGAAATGTATAATAAAATAAAATATCATATTAAAATGTAAATCTTAAATTTGAAAAAAGAATTCTGTTTAAATTATTTGTTAAAATAATTTAAATAAAACCTTGTCAATATCTAACATTGGTAACAGGAGTACCACAAACTTGTTTATAGAGAAGTAAACGAATAAACATTTCGTTTCTAAAAAGAGTTTATAAACATGTGAAAATAAAAATAGTTGCGCATGCGCAATTCAAGACATATTAGACCATTTAAGACAAAAGATCAAAAGACAAAATTAAGGTAAAATAATTTAATTTATAATAAGATCAGTGTTAAAGTTTAGTTAGACTTGATCACACATTGTTGAGCCACGGTTCACCTAGGAATAGCTCGTAGAACGATGGTCTTTCTCGTAGATTGATCACAAAATGAAGGTGAATCATTCGAATAGCGTCATTGGACAAATGTTCACTGAGATAAATGCAATACTTGTAGTCGAGTTATTGTACGTACAGATACGTTTTGTCGTCTTCTTGATTGTACGGGTAATTTGGATTGGGCTCGAAAGGAAATTCATGGAGAAGCATCATGAAGAGCAGTGCACCAGCCAAGGCCCGGATTCCTGATCAGATTTTTAGGTAAATGGAAGTGGCATTGTGGTGTACGAGGTAGTGGACGTGTGTGGTGGTGTCGAGCAAAAAGCGTGTTCGACGTTTTATCAGCTCGCTTACTCACCAGTCACTGGCTGTGGTCGACACGATTGCACCGTGCAATTAAACCGAGCAGATGAAGTTGATTGATTGAATCAAACGAAGTATCCAATACTATGACAACAATGTGGCCAACATCAACTCGAAACAAGAAACACTGCAATTGTGACTGTGTGACAAACACTGTGACGAAAAAAGTAAAATTAAAATGCAAGAGGTAAAATTATGAAATATTGAATCAAATTGATAAGTGTGTTACCATTTAAAGTAGCATTTAAAGTAATCAAAGTAGCTCCTAATTTTGACTGTGCAAGCATGATTGAAGCCTGGTGTACAACTTCGTAACCACCTTTTCTTTCACTAAATTTTAGAATTAATAAAACTAATCGAAACACAACAAGTTTAGTGGTGTCCATTTTATAGTACAAGATGAATTTCAGGAATGTAAGCTTGTTTTTAAAGTTGAAATGTCATAGTTCTTTACCTTTGATATTGTCAATATTTTATATGCCTATCATATTAATTGTAATACTTACTCCAATAATATGATTAAGATAGACTAATAAAAACTTTTAAAAAAACATTCGGTGAATAAGTGTACAGGTTAAATTTTGAATTGAATTGTGATTAGTAGTCGTAAATTTTTGTTTTTCAATTCTTTGAACCACATTCAAAACGATCAGAGACACAAAATGACAAGGAATGCATTCAGCATTCAGAATATAAAGGTATTGAGATCTAACTTTGAGAGCTTGAATTAATCATGGAATGATTAACCTTGAGTAATGAATATTTTTATAATCTTGGGTAACCTTTTAAAAGAAGAACTATTGACAGCTTAAGTTTTTTATTTAACGCAATTTGTTATGAATTTTAAAACCGATTATCAAAACATAAATGTTTTTTGATTATAAAATTGAACCATTAAATTAAAGAAAAGGAAGGTAAAACGTACACCGTATAAAAGCTGTACTAAATGTAAATTAAATATTTTAAACTTTGATAAGGAGAATTTGATAAGGAGATTTGATTTAAAATTAAAATATAGTATTAGTAGCATTAATATATATTCGTGGACGTTGACATTTTAAAGTTTGAAGTACAGACATACGAGAAGTACCTCAAAGTTTGCACATTTGAAGATTACCTTTTTAAAACACGCAGAAGGTGACGTATCAAAAATGACAAAATTGAATTAAAAGGCGTCGAAGTGAGATCAAACTTTTAAATAAATAAATAAATCTAAATAAAATATTTTAAAAAAATATACACCCGTTAAATACACGTTATCTTATATTTTAAAATAAAACTTTAACATTTTAAATTACCTTTTGAAATCATATTGCACTTCGAGATTCTTAGCCAAACCAAACCAAAGCACAATTAATGATTTTCTACTAAAACAATATTCTTTATAAAATTCAAGGGTTACTAGAATAACTTTATAAAAAGATTTGAAAAGTGAGACTTGAATTTGACAATTTAGAAAGCCTAAAGTGAATATCTTAACACCAAAAATGGTCATGCGTAGTGCCAAATTAAAACTCAATGATGAGTAGATTCGCTCTGTAGCTATGTGCAGAAGTTTCTAAATGTTTTGTTTGTAAAAATCCGAAACCAAAACACATTTTTCTATTGTGGATATCTCGATACTGTATACCGTATAGATCACTAAAGAATAATTTAAATGATTGAGGAATGATTGGGAAGATTCAAATAATTTAAATGTTTCAGTTTTACAGTTCAAAATTTGTTTCAATAATATTTTAAAATGTGATAAATCGATAAATATTGAAACATATTTAGTTTGTTTGAAGTCAATAAAGAAACGTATAAGACAATTGTTTTTAACCTTTTATAAACCATGAATTTAACAATTTCGAACCATTGTAATGCTCTATAGTAGTGTCAAGGAATACAATGTTAGTTAATAAAAAAAATTTAAAAATGGTAAATTGGATATATTGAATTAGTGAAAGACAAATTCCGCAATGTGGTTGAATATGTAGTTTATTTGGTGTTGTCTTTTTAAAAAATTTTGTTGTTTTTAAAAAGTTGCCCAAAAATTTAAACTGTTACCAAACGAATTAGCCATTCGAAATAAAAATATATGTTGAATTATAAAATCATATTTGAAGTTTAAATTTTGATTTTAAACCTTTTAAAGCTAAGGAAGGCGGATGAATGTAATTTATTAAAAGTTCTAACAAATCATTTTGTCTGTCAGTAAATTCATTCAAATGAGCCAAAGTTTTCAATATCAACGATTAATAGAAATCGCTGTTTGACTGCAACCATAATGTTGATGAGCTTACGTTCCTGTGTGATTCCATCGATCTACTTCTAAACTTACACTTGAAATCGTAGAACCCGTTATAAAAAGAAAGAGTTAAACTATAAAAATGTAAAAGTTTTACTAAAAGTTAAAAAATTGTGATGCCCACAATTTATGAAACAAAAATTTTAACCATTTGAAAAAGAGATGATTTCACATGTTATTGAGTATTAAACAAGCCAGAACCAAAATAAATATTATCGCGATACGAGTCCTAAGAATAATCACAAAAGTTGTTTCTATTTATCAGGCTTTCCTATATGTAATGGAAGAAAATAGCGCCTTTTTGACGGGAAAAACTTCCATTACATATAGTAACACCTAATAATATGGAATGAAATAGGGACTCATACAAATATGAAATTATTTCTTAATGATAAATATTAATTAAAAATTTATTTGACCATTTCATCTAAAATAAATATTGCATAAATAAGACAAAATAAATTGTTGATAATACATGTAAATTGTGTTTGACAAAATTGTTAATAATTCAATCATGATTTAGAACAACTTAGAATTACATTTGTCATTCGAAATTTTGAAACCAAATATATTTGCCCGTAGAGTATAGACATTCAAGGAATGCCTTTTAAAATAATAGGAAGGAAAAGAAAGGATACAGAAAGAATTCAAATAGGAAAATTTATTCTTCTTGATAGATAATCAAGTGAGGTCATTTCTTTAATCTTCAGTGATACTCACTCACTGAACAACTTCTCGATTTGAAAAAATTGCCAAAATTGAAAAATGACAAAAAATAAATATTGCCTTAAACTAATAGTAAGTCTTGTAGGTGTATTCAAGGCCGGAGCAGGAGTACCAACCGCCCTAGGAGAGAATTTTATATAAAAGAACCCTTGAAACGTTCAAAGTGTGCTATTTATTCTGTTCTGTTCTCATAACTTATTAGAAAAAATCTAAATAAATGTTAGTGTTTAACCTTTTAGTTCAACACTGAAGAAAGTGGTCCAAAGCAGAAATTAATGAAAAACAATAAACTAATATAAATCAAATGCAACAATCTTTATGCTGCGACTTGGTAAATAAACTTTTTATATTCGACGAATTAGCTGCACTTCTAATGATTTCCAAATAAAACAATTTTCTGAATCAAAGTTATAAGTTATTTAAAATATAAATTCGTGGACCATTTAAACTAGTCTTAAGTGACGCCTACACAAGCCTTTTCCAATTAAGTCAACGCAGAGTCGTCACTTTATTTACTCGCTAACTTCGCTCTCTCGACGTTCCGCTCCGACAATTTCATGGATTTTGGAAGCGTGCAAAAGTTAACTTTCCCAACACGAGACTTTCATTTTAAGGTTTAACTCTAATAGAAATGAAAAAATTTAATTTGATATTTTAGTGTGAAATTTAACCATTTTACAAGAGAACTTGAAGATAACTCAATCATGACAGATTCTTTGTTAGATGACAATTGACTTGATTTGTGAGAATGCATCTGGAATATTTTACTCAATGAAACAAAGATAAAAATTTGTAAATAAACTTAATAAAAGAAAAGGCCATCAAATTTATGATTGGGTTTATATTTGTTTTGTTAACCTTTTAAACTAAATGATTCAACAAGTGATAGTTTTGCATTGAAAAGCAATTTGTTAATAACATCTGTTGAAAGTTATGTAACGTTTCTGAAAAAATAAACCAGCTAAGAAAACATCACAATACTTCTGTCTCATGAAATTTAAAGTTTTGAATTCACCATTTGATAATAAAAAAAAGAATTAAAAAACATAATTGTTTCTACAATATCTGAAATATATTTATTTACTTGGTATAAATAATGTCAATCTTGATTAAAGTCGAACATTCAGATCCTTATTACAAAGTCGTATAAACCAAATTAACTGAATTAAACAAAAACTTTCATAAAATATTAATTCAAATAAAATAATTTTAAAAGTTAAAAGGAATTTTGAAAATAAACCATTTTAAATGCCTAAGGACTGATGACAGTCTAACTAACAATCTAACTTACAGAAGGGAACCACAAGCGTACTTACAGAAAACTAAACGAATAAACACGTTTCAAGTGTTTTAGTTTAGAAACCTGTAATATTTAAAATAATACGCATTGAGCACTTTAAGGCATATTAGACATTTAATTAACAAGATTATTTCAAAATAAAAGAGAAAATAGTTTAAATTGTAATAAGATCAAAGTTAAAGTTTAGTTAGACTTGATCACACATTGCTGAGCCATGGTTGACATTGGAATAGCTCATAGAAGGTTGGTTTCTCCTGTGGATTGATCACAAAATGAATGTGAAGCATTCGAATAGCTTCAAAATACAATTTTAGATTACCATTACATTTCATTTGTGATCAAACAAGTCAAATGATACCACCAAGGAGCCATTTTTATTATGATCAAAATATATTTAATTAAGTTACCTGTTGTATGAGAAAAAAGAAGATAATCAATTTCAATCAGTTTAATCTGAAATCTTTAATGATGACATGTCAATCAATGTCAACGTATCAACTCGTGATGAGTGGATTTCACCGTTTATTATAATGTAAGAGATTTTCTCCAATATGAAAGCATTAAGTTGCTTATTCTTTAATTAAGTTTGAGTTACGATAATTTTGCAGACAGATAGGCAGACGAACGGTCTGACAGACACGATGACTTTGACTAAAGAACAAGTTGCCAAATACATAAAAGAATCCCTTTCGCTAAAAACAAAAAGGCAGATAAGTATTTTTCTAAAAATATGTAAAGTTATCAGTCAGGGCTTTATTGAAAATAAGTAAAAATGAAGAATACAAGTTGAAATACCTGACTATCTGATAAGACAAAGGGAATGGGAAAGGAAAATTGTGGTGAATTGGGGAGTAGATGAGAAAGTCTAGCTAGTTATTGATGATCGGGAAGTCGGTGGACCAGTCGACGGATGAGTCCAAAAAGATGAGCAAATGAGCTGGTGAGGAGATGAGCCAACCCAATGGATGATAGTTCAAGGTGGATGTCACGGGTGATGACAAACAAAGTGCAAGTTCAAAGTTCAAGTGAATCGTTCTATTTGAGGAACGATTCTCGTTCAAGATTCAAGTTGGATTGTTCGGCATACGAGACAATCCAGTTCAAGTGCAAGTGCAAGGTGACGACGACGAGCCAACGATCAGCCAGATGTGCCTAGTTCGAGAGCCAGAACCGAAGTGATTCAATCCCATATCGAGAGTGTAGGAGAAGGGGAGAGAAGAAGAAGAACGAACAGAACGATCAAAGCGACACCGCCACAGCAACAACCAGCAGCAAGACCAAAGTAGAGAAGAGAGAGAAGAACATTCTTTATTATAAAACTATAATACAGAAAGAAGCTGCTCACTAAATAGTGAGGTGCCTTGAGACACAGCATACCGATTAATCTGATAAGACATATGTTACAAAATAAGATTAAGAATGTATATACTACAAAATTTGCGAGACTAAACAGCAAGAAAATCTAAATGTTAGTGTGTGTAAATGATAAATACTTAAGCGTAAATATGATAGTGGATCATGTGTATAGAAGCAGTCAAAACGGATTCAGCCATTTCGTTGAGAACCTTCTTCTCCAGTTGAAATCTCTCAAAGAAATTGACCATCTGGGTGCTCACGGTCCCTCTCGCGCCCATCCAGAGACCGATCACCTCACAGTCACTGTCTTGGATGATGGGATATCTCTCTGTCAGGTCAGGGTAGCAGCTATGGCAGATGCTTTGTTTTTCTGCTTGCACAATGCTTCCCACATCGTCTTTCGTTTCCCATCGAACAGTGGGGTCGATGATGTAGACTTTGTCCGAATTCGGTTCGTACGCGAGGATGTCCACGAATCTGTTGGCGCCATCACCATCCGAACAATACGGCTCCACCACACACGTAAATCCCTTCGCACGAGAGAGAGAGAGAGAGAGAGAGAGAGAGAGAGAGAGAGAGTACCCCCCAGGGCCCTAGACGATGGTTGTGGCACGATGCAAGCTCTTTGCATATGCACACACTTGCCAACTGCACTCTCGAAATTCGTGGAAAAAGGTCATATATGACCTATATAGGTTTATAAAGTATTGATAGCTCTCTAGAGGTCGTATCGATGGGTAAGCTTTTAATTAGTAGCGAGTGCAGCAATGAAATATTAGAAGAAAAAGCGATAAGGCAAAATTGAAACTCGAGACGAAGAAGACGACGATTGGCGTACGTGACAAGCCGAGACAAATGCTCAGTCGAAGGTTAAAGGTTTGTTGTATGTGTGTGGTGACTTGAGGCAATGATTCGAGTCAAAGTTGTCCTAAAAACACCTCTGTCATGAGGAACCACTTCTGTGCATACCGAAAGGCCTTCTCTCGACTCGTAAGGGCGCCCGGAATTGAGGCGTCTGAGTTGTATCCAGTTGACTTCCAATATATTCAGGACATGAATCCCCAATTCAAATGATTCAAAGGACTACTAGGACTTTACAAATATTTAATACTTTGCGCAAATTAATCAGAATAATAAGAAATTAATTAATTAAAATAAAATTATCAACCATTTGGATCTACTTGAAGGTTTCGATACAAATAATAATTCAGACAATTACACAATTAAACAAGAATATAAATAAGAATAGGCGAATAGGCTGTTAAGTGAAGACAAATGGGAACATTCTACATTTCTATTTGGCATGTTTTATTTTGTTGTTTCAGTAAAAGTTCCAATTCTATACCTAAAACTTCAAACATATTTTATTTGTTTGAAATAAATAAAGAAACGTACAGTACAATTGTTTTTAACCTTTAATAAAAACTTCAGAAAAATGTTTACATAAAAAATTGAATATATTAAATTAATGTAGAACAATTTCAGTAATGTGGTTAATTAGTTTGATTATTTGGAGTTGACCTTTTCTATCTCGATTAAAAAGGCATCAAAACTAATATATTTTATATTATTTGTCGAAAAGTCAATTGTAAACACACAAATGAGTAAACAAAATATATTAAAATGTAAAATCATATCTGAAATTTAAATATGAATTTTAAACCTTTTAAAAGAAGGCTGGCGATTATAATAAAAAGTTTAAACCAATAATTTTGTCGGCCAGTACATGCATTCTAACGAGCAGAATATTTCATGTTCAACGATGTGACCTCTAGAAATTTACGTTTGACTGCAACCATAATGTTGGCGAATGATAAATTCGTTCGACACGAAAATCCAGTTTTCAAGAGATTTTACTATAATGTATTAAATCAGTAAGTTTAGCTTAGGTATGTTCAGTATTTCAAAATACAATTGGAAATTACCTTTTGTAAAAAAGTGAAATCTTTACCTGATAAATACATTTATTCTTAGGAATAAGTTAGAGTTACTAGATAGAATTGAAGTTTTAATAAAAGTTAAATTTAATTTAAATTTAATTATTAAAAATATTATCGATTGAATTGTACTGTCTATACGATTGAATTAATGACTGTCTGGTAAGACAATTGAAAATTGTGAATTGTGTGCAAGTTATGGCTAATTAATATGCTTCACTTTCATAAAAACATTCTTGTGAGACAATGCTTTAGTTTTACATAAAACAATTTGAATACATTTAATTATTTGTTAACATTTAAAAAGGGAGTTGGTGACTATCAGAACATCTAAAATTTTTTTTAGAAAAGTATCTACAAACCTTAATGGTAGTTGAAAACTCAATGAGTGCACAACAGAGACAACACAAACGACTAAACCAGCACATAAAATTGCATGTAAATTGCACATTTAGTTGCACCTAAAAGTTGTACATTGCAGGTTTAAAGTGTACGGCACTTTGCAATGCTCATCAATCTCATCTCATATGTCACTGATGACATTCGATGTGTCACTGACCACCTTATCTGTCGCAAATACAGTCAGAGTTAAACACAGACTCACATGACAATGAGTTCGATGTAAAGTGAACAAAAACAACAAAATAGTCAATTTGAATTCGATTTAAATTTTAAGACGCAAATTTATTGCTATGAGATTACTATATTTTATAGATTAATACAGAAAGTGACTTGAGTAACAAAGAATGAGAGTCTGATCGGTTGAATCGTCAACACTCATTTGGCTTTGTTGACTCGCCTCTGAACTGTTCTCATTGATTTCTTCATTTGCAAATTTGATTAAAGCTGATTTATGTTGTAGCTTGATGTGTCGTTTGATAGAGTAGAAGGACGAAGCTATAAAGTTGTCATATTGACACAAACCACACTTTGCTTTTGTGACATTGTTCACCAGTGCAAGTGACACTAATCCGGGATTGTCATTCATAAGTTGCTCAACCGATTTGCTCGCTTTTAGTTTTTTGTTTGACTTTTCTGGATTCATTGCAGGAGATGGTTCTCGTTTGGATTCCATGTTTGGTTGTTAAATAAGAAATGTTTATTTATTTTGAAAGTATTTAGTAACAAAATAAGACTTAACAGAACATCGATGATTTAATGAAAATTAAATAAGATTTGTGATTGAGTCAGAAAAATGAGATGAGTAGAAAGAGTTACATGAACGAGATGAATGCAGACTGTTGGGTAGATAATAGGTTGAATTGAGAAAGCATGCTCAGATGGGGGACTGGAGAGGGCTGGAATGATTAGTTGGATGAGAAGACTTTAATGGTTAATGGCGATGCAGATGATGGACTCAGATGGGGAAACTCGGTTGGACTGGATGGAATGAGATGATAGGTTGAATGGACTGAACTTAGGATGAGATGGGTGAATTGATGGGATGGAATAATTGAATGGAAAATGATGAGAGATGCGGTGAAATGATTTGCGTGATCTGGGAAATTTGGTTTGCGAAGTTTGTGAAGTCGATAAGTTAGATGAATGGGAGAGATGCTAGATTGAGCTCGTCACTTGTCGGCATCTGGTTGTCAAAGTGCCAATCAATCCGTGGATCCGGGCCACAAGATCGCAGAACAAAATGGAGTATCGTGTAAACTTGAAGATGCTTCGACAAAGTACAAACCGGACTCATCGACCAACTCGAATCACGACGGACAGAAATGGACAGACTCGGGTCTCTTGAAAATGGTCTTTCGTTTTGTTACACATCTGCCACCAGTTGTGAGCAAACCTCTTTAGGATTCGAGGGTAATTCTTAAATTGGAAACTGTACAGCAAAATGCAAAACAAGTACGAATAACGTGGAAACTAACCAGAGCACTAACAAGCGAGTACACGTGTTCGCCTTATCAACAGAATCATCTCTATTCTCTCTCCTTGTATTTTTCTCTCTTTCAAATTGTCTCAGTTATATCAATTTTTTATTGATTAATTCTACTGATTTTTGTTACGCGAACAATTTCTCCTGTGTGGCGGTGCGACGCCCTCAAGTTTGATAATTTTTGTTTTGATAAGACGCCCGTGAGTGTCGACCACTGACACTGGGCGCCACTCAATCTTACTCATCTTTGATCATCAAATATAGCTGCTGTGGTGGCACTGCATACTGCCGACCTGCAACCAAATTGCAATGCCTGTGTGATGGCTTGCCTGTCTCATTTTGTGCTGTTTAGTCGTTTGTGTTGCCTCTAGTGCACAAGCAGTGTAAATTCAATTGAAGTCGACTTTTGAAACAACACAAAAACAAAAAATATTTTCTCTCTTTAAAAAAATTATAAAATTGTGCGATTCACAAAATTTTTTAGTAAATTAACAACTTTTTGTCAAAAGTCAATAGAAAATAGACGTGTATTTGAGTTTGATAAAAGCCAATTTAAATTGTGTTCATTAATATTTTTAAATTAAACCATTTAACAATTCGTCAATCTAATAAACCAAATACAAAAAGAATATATAAAATTGAAACAAACTTTTGGATAGGACTCTGGTTTGGATACAGGAGTTCCTCGTAGGCAAAGAAATAGTTCAATTCTTTGCTTGCCTTTTAAAGCTCGATTAGAAATATTAACCTAACATGACCGAAAGTAGTATAAACCATATTCAAACTTCAAACTAAAGTTGCTCAAAAACATTGTTGTTATACATTATTACGTGGTTAGTAACTACTGGTTATATAAAAACAGTTATGTAATAGAGTAAGAGATAAAATGAATATAAATAAATTAAAATTGAACTTTAAATTTTTGGTTAACCTTTAACAAGTTTTGTCTCATCGATAAACGTAATCGTTCTTAGACAAATGTAAACCTACTCAAAAGACATTCAAGTTAGCCTGTGTTTTGTTAACTTTTAAAAATTGTTTGTTTCTCAAATTAATTAATTAAATAAATAAATTAAAGGTCAATCTTGTTTTGGTGTTGCAGGAAATTTAGTCAACCGCCATCTTCGAGTTAATACGTGGTTCTCAGGCCGTCTATTCATCAGCTACCTTCGGATGCGTACCTGTACAATTGGTGCGCCTGGATACGAACCAGTTCCTGTCTATTGCCGTCATCACTGTGGCAAAATTGAAACGCTGAAACACATACTCTACGAGTGTAAGCACATGGAAGGCTTGAGACGTCGCCGTCATAATCTGGCACAGAAAATCGTGGTCAATCATCTCGAGTGTTATGGATGGACTGTGTTCACTAATTTCTCGGTCATTGATGGCAATGGCGATGAAAAAATTCCCGACATTGTAGCGGTTAGTCCGGATAAAACCGACTGTTTAGTCCTCGACGTCCAAGTCTCTTTCGAAAGTGAGAAATCGACTTTTCATGAACACCTGGAAATTATTATTCCATTGACAAATGACAAAAATCTGTAAATAACTTAATCAAAAATACAATCAAGTGCAAGTGGGATTTATATTTGTGATAACCTTTTAAATCATTTTATTAATCCAAAACTTAATTATGAATTGAAAAACATTTGCTAATTTGAAAGTTGTATATCGTTTCTAGACAAAAAAAATAAGGTTAGAAAACATCAAATACCTGTCTTGGTTATTTATTTTGATTACAAAAAGTTTTTAATTCACCATTTGATAAAATGCAAAATTGTCAAAAGTAATTTTTCCTAAAACAGTATTGTTTCTTCAAACGTTTTACGAAACGTTCTACATGGTATACATTGTACTTGGTATCATAAATGTCAAAATGTTTAAAAAATGTGAAATGATTTTAAATTCTTTGTTAAACCTTATCAATACTTATGAACAACAATAAACGCACTTATAGAGAATAAACAAACGAATAGACATGTTTCTCAAAAGCTTTAGTTTATAAACCTGTAATAATAAAAAATAATGCACATGTTCGCTTTAAAACAGATTAGACCTTTAAAATAAATGATCATAACACAACAAAAATTAAGGAATAATAATTAAATTTTAATAAGATCAAAGTTAAATTTAGTCCCCCTTAGATTAATTTTAGAAGGGTGTTTGAATGTCCGTCCGTCCGTCTGTGACTAATCGAATCATTTACCAATTAAAACAAAACTCGAATAACTCAAAAACTATTGAACATAGAGAAATGAGACAAAAGGCAAAAAGATAGTGCTAATTTTTTTCGATCGAATGGTGTAGGGCATAGACAGGTGCAAACAAAAGAAGTAACTGAAAAATGCAAAATAGACAAATGATTGTTGTGTAATTGTTGTGAAAAGGAGACAACAATGAATTCAAGGAGTAAACTTTCAAGTCAATTTGATAAGCAACGATTATTTTCGACTTTAATTGTTGGATATATTTGAATACAAAGTATAGAAAGTTGTTAGTGAATTGGTGGGTTAGGTGTGGATTGTGTCTAGGTTAGGGATCTCACAGTCCTCACAAGAGACAGCCACCTGTGTTTAAATAGACGGAGGGGCCATTCATATAAAAAGTCGCCCATGAACACGGCCTGTGAAGTCAAGTGAGTTTGAGACGACTATTCATACATAAGATGGTTTGAATATGTGGAAATAGCTTTATAAAATAATTTGTGTTATTTTGTGTCAATTTATCTAAAATTTAGGTTCTAAATTAATTTACATCATAATTAAACGGAAAAAATACTATTACCAGTGTCTGAGAATAAATCATTTTTTAATCTATTGACAAATTATTTATAATTTGTTAATCTTCTTATAAATTCAACATTAAGTCGAGTCAATTGTGGTAAAAGATATTATTCAACAAATAAATAATTTACAAAATTTTCAATTCATAATAAGTTTATTTAATAATTAATGTTCGGTTATCTTAATTATGTATCTTAATAATTATTATATAATTAAGACAAATTCATACGAATGCAAGGATTAAAATCATAATTATATGAATAATTAAGACGAATTCATTCAAATAAACAGAAAACCAAACGACCAAACGATTAAACTAGGAGAAAAGATTAATTATGCCAATGTAAAAATATACTTACTTGTTTAGAGATCAATTGGCAGAACGATACCGATGTGACTTTGAGTTCGGGACGTTTTGATGACTATCAAATTTAAAAATCAATTAAAATCTGTTTGATTTCGTTACTGCTTAACTTACTTATAGTTGATCTCCTTCAGTGGGGTATTCGTGTTCTCTTGGAGATAAGTCGAATATATCCAATTGATTGCCGCAATGTCGGAATCGTCAACAGGGTCAGATGAGGGAACAATCGTCGTGGTAAGACATGAAGGAAAATCCGAATCCACAATGGAAACATCGATGTTGGGTTCAATCTTGACAATGTCGCCATTCTCGTCCTCCAAGTATCCAAAGTCTTCAATGCTATCCACTGTGGAGTGGCCGCTGACTCGACTTCTTCTACCAGAAACTTCAGATTTGCTGCAATAAGGATGATCTAAGTTCATAAATTTGAGCCTATCTTCACGCGTTATTGATGATCTCTTCAGTTTTCTTGACTTGAAAATGGGGGTTGTCGTCGAAATTGAACGAGGTCTTTAAAGAAATATATTAAATTTAAGAATTAAATAGAAATTAAAATACCTTTTCAGACCGATCGATTCACCATTCGGACTAATTCCATGTTTAACCAACAATTGCTCAACACAAAAGTCATCTCCAGATGAATTTAGAAGAGCTGCACTTCTTCGTTCGCCTGAGAGATTTGAATCTTCATGTCCTAAGAAATCACCATCGCACATACTGCTGGAAACAGGACTCAAGTGTACATCTGGATGTACGGCTGGGTCGTGCGATGATGATAAAAAAGGGGGATGATGGTGACTCAGTTGACTCAAGTGCCAGAGCTTGTTCACGCAAATGTTTCTCATATTCCTGATCGAATGCTGAGTCCACGATTGATTCGATGACGGATTCCTTCAATTGTTGAACAACAGTATCCAGAAATAAATACCTCAAGTCTTGATAAGCTGAATCCAAAGACAATTCGATAGTCACCTCGGAGATGGATTCGGTGATTGAATCTGGAACTGCTGCAGATTTAGGAACTAATTCAAGAATTGGTTCTCCACTTGATTGGCCATTCGATGTCTTTCCTTTGCGCTTGTACTTGGCATCGTTCAGAATGGCTTCTCTGAGAGCTTCATTTTGCTTCAAAATGTTGATCATTTCTAAACAACTGCTGGTAAGGTTGTACCGAATCATGAAGTGAGCCCTCACGGTAGAGAACGGAACAGTTATTCTTGCTTTGGTCCAGAAACTGTTGACTTGAGAGAATATTCGTTCCACCATTGCATTTGTAGGAGGCATTGACAAGATGTAGGACACAATTTCAAGCATCATCGGACATGTTGTTCTCAAGCTTAGGTTCTGGAAGACAGAAACCCAACGCTTATCGGATTTCAAAAATGTCCTCTTCTTGCTACGCTTCCTCTTGTTGCCCTTTTCCCACATCGGCAAGTACTTGGCGATTTCAACATTCAACAACGGAATTTCCTGGCGAAGTTGTTCTGCGTCAAATTGGATGTCGATGTCGTTTCTTTCAAAGTGAAATTTGATCGATTCGATGACTTTTTCTTCATCCAAAGTTCCAAAAAGATCAATCCAGTTGAGTTCTTCTAGCCCAAGCATCCAACTATCCGAAGTTTCCGACCAATCACAAAGGTACTTGTGGGCACAAGTGTAGAATTTCCGGAGTTCTTCTTTGAATTTTGCCTTCTCTATTTCGCTCCATGACTCAATCTTTCTCAGGATACCAGGAGAGAGATCATCTGGATTGGTGGAGTGCAGAATGTCACTCTTCAAGCCGTTGAACTCGGTGGCCACTCTTGGTAAAGTGATGTCATCGGCTTCCATCAACTTAATCTTGCCATGGAAGATCTGAATAAGATCATAGATGGCCATGAGATAAGGAAGACTTTCCTTGTTGTTGAAAAACTGTCTCAGTTCCTTCACGTGCTTCGTACCATCAAGAGACTTCGATGCAAAATAGGTTGCATAGGTGTCGAACATGAGGATAAGACGTTCGAGTGCTGGACACAAGGACAACCACCGAGTCTTGGAGTGAGACAAAGGAACGATCTTCTCGAGAAATTCCATGATTGCATCAAGTTCTTTACAAGAAACATGAGCTTCGATTGCAGCCAATTGTCGAACTCTTTGAGTGGATCCTTTGAAGTGATCGTACAGTTGACCCAAAACCTCGACCAAAGGAATCGGCAAATTTTCCGCAGCATTCTGGATCGCATTGTTGCATGTGTGGGTAGGACAAGCAACTCCAAAGAGAGGACGATTGAGGATTGCTTGGGATTGCTTGTGAATGTTGCGAGGCACCTTTTCAGGCTTCTTTTTCTTGTACGTCCTCTTCTGAGAAGCCACCCGCTTTTGCTTACTTGGGGGATTGTTGCGATACATTCCACCAAAATTAACTGGGGCACTGTCTCCGCTAAGGATTCTGGTTCGATCTTGAATATCGCACTTCCGAATCACATCTATAATGGGAGGAACAAGATCATCAACGCTTTCCCCATTCACAGTCACCAAATCCAGCAAACGGTGAGCCAAACCATCATCCACCGAAAAATACCGCCCAGCGATCGCCATAATCTTGATCGTGTTGCATCCTTTGATTCGACTCGTACAGTCCGTCAGAATCGAAATGGAACTTGCTTTGCCCAAATCAGATAAAAGTTTCTCATCGGCATACTCAGCAAAGACATTGTGGAGAATCATCTTGGATTTACGGGCACCACAATTAAAGGAAGGATCGGCTGTGTTTTGCATCACTTTGCTGGTACAATCCATAACTTTAGTAGCGCCGTTGTGTTTGTAATGATGAAACACCATACCACCTAAAATAATTCAATTAGTAATTATAATTAGTTATAAGTTTTAATTCAAATAACACTAACCTTGGTGAATAGCCATAAGATCACGCTTAGTAAATACAGATTTGTTATCGGGCAAGTTAGGCAACACTTTCAAGTTGCAGATATTATCTGAGTGAATCTTGGTGGCAACATGATTCTCAATCAAATAACATTTGTTGTGGCGATCGGATGGGGTAACATTGATGTGACAGAGCGTACAGTGGAGTTGGCCAGATTTCGGTGGATCTTTGCACATTTCGGAATCACAACTTGCAACGAACCAATCTTCGGACTGAACTTGCCACTTGCAAATATGAGGTTCACAACTACTGCAATCATAAGTGTTGGCTGCCATTTTCAGTAATGATCTAAACGAATAATAATGATGAATAATTTGTAATGATATAAATAATAATATAAGTAAGGATATTAGTAAGAATATAAATAATGATATAAGTAAGGATATTAGTAAGAATATAATTAATTATATAAGTGAGGATATTAGTAATGATATAAGTAATGATATAAGCAAGGATTTAAGTAAGGATATAAATGATAAAATAATTTGGAACAATAAGAATCGAAAAGGAATTAGTATAGAAAATAGAAACTATCGAGTTGTGAGGCACAGAACACGAGAGTGAAAGTAAGATAGATGCACTGACAACAACACATGCATGTGTAATGTAACCGTCAAATCGGCTATTTTGACATACACAACATTAGATCTGTCAAGACTCGGCTATATCTACGGTTGCCTCTATATGTGAGTGGTCCTTCAGCTATTTACACTCGTGAGGAATGTACGACCCCTAGTCTAGGTGTTTAGGTATGTTTTTGTTGTGTTATGTGCCGTGTTAGGATGGGTTTGGGTTAAGTTAGGTGCCGTGTTAGGATGGGTTTGGGTTAGGTTAGGTGCCGTGTTAGGATGGGTTTTGGGTTAAGTTAGGTGCCGTGTTAGGATGGGTTTGGGTTAGGTTAGGTGCCGTGTTAGGATGGGTTTAGGTTAGGTTAAGTGCCGTGTTAGGATGGGTTTAGGTTAGGTTAGGTGCCGTGTTAAGATGGGTTTAGGTTAGGTTAGGTGCCGTGTTAGGATGGGTTTAGGTTAGGTTAGGTGCCGTGTTAGGATGGGTTTAGGTTAGGTTAGGTGCCGTGTTAAGATGGGTTTAGGTTAGGTTAGGTGCCGTGTTAGGATGGGTTTAGGTTAGGTTAGGTGCCGTGTTAGGATGGGTTTAGGTTAGGTTAGGTGCCGTGTTAGGATGGGTTTAGGTTAGGTTAGGTGCCGTGTTAAGATGGGTTTAGGTTAGGTTAGGTGCCGTGTTAAGATGGGTTTAGATTAGGTTAGGTGCCGTGTTAGGATGGGTTTAGGTTAGGTTAGGTGCCGTGTTAGGATGGGTTTAGGTTAGGTTAGGTGCCGTGTTAGGATGGGTTTAGGTTAGGTTAAGTGCCGTGTTAGAATGGGTCTTGGTGGCCCGCTGGCAGCTTGCTGCCAGCGGTTTTGTACAAGTCCCAAAAGGCAAAACGTTAGTTTTGCGGGACTTGTACAATTACACTTGTTATTCACATATTGTTGAGCCACGATTCAAGTTGGAATAGCTCATAGAAAGTTGGTCTTTGGAATGATCCTGTGGATCGATCACAAATTGAAGGTGAATCATTCGAATAAAGTCATTTGACAAATTCTCACTTAGATAAATGCGATGCTTTGTACAAATTTGTGATTTTTATATAAACAAAATTAATGAATATTTAGGATCGTATAAAAAACTTATAAATACTACTAATAAACAAATGTAAGGCTGACCTACAAAAGTGAATATATGAAAAAAAATTTGCCTAATGGGCATGCGTGTAGAATAGAATTATTTTAACCATTTAATAGTGCGTCATTCAATCACTGATAAGATAAGAAAAGAAAGTTATTTTTAAAAAATTGAACAATGACATGGCCATAAAGACTGACCTAAATTGAAAGAAAATGTTGTAAGTGTATCCAGGGCAGGCGAAGGTGTACCAGCCGCCCTAGGGAAAAATTTTATATGAAAAGAACCCTTGTAGCGTTCTAAGTCTGGTCTTAATTCTTGTCTGTTCTCATAACTTATTAGAATAAAATTTCAAGTAAATTTTAGTGTTTAACCTTTTAGTACAACAATGAAGAATGTGGTTCAAAACAGAAATTATTGAAAAACAATAAAAAAGCTTTATGCTGTGACTTGATAAGAAAAGTTGCGTAACGTTTCTGGAAAAATCAGCTTATAAAACATCATAATATTTCCGTAACCGAATTTATTAAATTTTGAATTAACCATTGAATGATCAAGCAAGGTATAGAAAGAAAGTTTTCTTCATAAAATAATTAAAAACAGAATTGTTTTTCAAATAGCTATTTGACTACATGTCCATCTACTCGGTATAAAAATGTTAAGCTTGATTGAAGTCGAAGATCTTCAGTCAACAGAAGTTTATGGTCTTATCTTTGGTGCACGTGGAGCCATCCACAACACCACTTTGAACATTCTTACCTCTCTCGACATGCCTTTATCCCGAATCGGTTCTATCATCGACTTTAATGTTAAAAACTCTTTGTCTATTTTTAATATATTCTCTCACTCTGTTCCGGCTCCTTAGGGGGTCTTGCTTCAACTCGTATTTTAATAAAATATTTGAGGACTAATTATCTAAAAAACGTTCATAAAATATGAATTTAAATAAAATAATAATAAAAGTATAAATGAATTTTTCAAATAAACCATTTTAGAAACCTAACAACGAAGGATACAATGGCTTTATATTTCTTAAATTATTTAATGAAAATATATTTAATTACATTTAAATATAAAAATTGTCTGCTAAATTATTAAAAATTAGTAAATAAAACGTTTAAAACGTTTATCAGAGAAATGTTTAATAAAATAAAATTCAATATTAAAATAAAAATCATGATTTTAAAAAAGAATTCAGTTTAAATTATTTGTTAAAATAAGTTAAATAAAACCTTGTCAATATCTAACAAGATAAAGCAAGAAAAGAACCACAAACTTGTTTAAAGAGAAGTAAACGAATAAACATTTCGCTTCAAGTGTTTTAGTTTATAAACATGTGAAAATAAAAATAGTTGCGCATGCGCAACTCAAGACATATTAGACCATTTAAGACAAAAGATCAAAAGACAAAATTAAGGTAAAATAATTTAATTTATAGTATCAGAGTTAAAGTTTAGTTAGACTTGATCACACATTGTTGAGCCACGGTTCACTTTGGAATAGCTCGTAGAACGATGGTCTTTTCTTTGGATTGATCACAAAATGAATGTGGATCATTCGAATAGCTTCATTGGACAAATGTTCACTCAGATAAATGCAATACTTGTGGCTGATTTGTTGTGCGTACAGATACTTCTTGTCGTCTTCTTGATTGAACGGGTAATTTGGATTGGGCTCGAAAGGAAATTCCTGGAGAAGCATCATGAAGAGCAGTGCACCAGCACTCCACACGTCTGCCTTGAATTCACTGTACCGCTCACAGTTGGCACGACCATAAATGTGAACTGCGAGCACTTCAGGTGCACAGAAACGATAAGTGCCCAGACCAGGTCGGGAGAGGTGTTCGAGGCCAGTGGCGACATCAAAGGCGCGATTCGACAGTCCAAAGTCGGTGACTTTGCACACTTCCTTGCTTGCGTCGAGTAGTACGTTCTCGGGCTTTATGTCACGGTGCGCAAAGCCGAGCGAGTGCATGTACATGAAAGCTGAGCCAAATTGAAGGTAATACTTCCGGGCATCATCTTCGGTTAGTCGAGGTGTGCACCTGAAAATGCGATCAAACAGACAACCACCCTCGGCAAGTTCCATAAAGACGAGCAGCTGACTTTGTTCAGTGATAAACAGGTCGTAGACTTGCACGATGTGGTCATGCTTCAACACCTTCTTCATTAGAACCAATTCTTGATGAACCCAAGCCCAAGTAAAAGGATAGTCTCTAACCAAACCAGCCACATCCATCATCTTGACTGCGCATGCGTGCTGGAAGTGACTTGCTCGGTACACCACTCCGTAACCACCTTTGCCTAGTGGCTTTCCAGGCGACAACTTGTAACCACGTACAGCCAGTTTACTTTGATCATCAAGTGATAGCTTCAGTTCGGGCACTTGCTCGGGTACATCTTGCTCGCTGGACCAATAAAAGGGGTCAAAGTTGAAAGGTTCCATTTTGTGCTTTGGGAGGAACACAAACTAAAAATTTGTAGGTAGAGATCAATATATTGTTCAACATTCGAACTCATAAATCGAAAACAAACATGGAACATTTGGAGACAAATAATAGAAAAGAGTAACATGACGGACATTGTAACAACGTACGTTCGATTGCGCATGCTCAGTAGAGGTTAGCTTCAGTACATTATTTTCTTTTGAAATACATTTTTCTTTATGCAAAGCTGAGACCTACAGAAGAAAACGAGAATGTAAAAGTTAAACAAAACAAACTTTTTGGAATGTTTTAATTAAAGTTCTTTTTTGTTTTAGGTGTATTCTATATTCGGTATAAGTGATATAATACGCATGCGCATTAATTAATTTTATACGTTTTAGTGTATAAAAGTGAGTCGTGGTTTACGAAAATTAAAGAATTTGTTTCGTAAATTCTGTTTAAAGTTATATTGTAGGTTTGCTTTTGGTCATTAAAATGGTTTTATTTTATTTGTTTTATTTCTATTACAATAAATTTTAAATTAAAACTTATTTAAATTTTTTTTAACATTTAACTTTTTTTAAAATTAAATTTAAAATTTAGAATTTAGTTTGATCTTGAATTTGATCATGTTTAAAGGTAACTATTATTCAAATTCATTATAAATTTGTTTTATGTTTTTACTAAATATTTTTCTTATATCATTGAGCACGTGTTTCATTTGTCATTAAAAGGTAAAATAACTCTATTAATGAAATAACTTTATTTAAATTAAAGAATTTCGAAAATTTCGAACAAATTCAAATAGACTACATTTTAAAATAATAATGATTCATCCAATTATCTCTCGATTCGTTAATATAACCTATTTATTTACTAAATGTATTTTAAAATATTAATTTCTCTCACTTGAAAAATGTGGAATCGTAAATTTTTAAGTTGACATTAACTTTGTACTTGATGTAAGAATTACTTGAAAGTAAAATGGTTAAAAACTGATTTAACAATGTTTTTATTTATAAATGTCTTTTTACTTGTAATGATTGCCTTTGTTTATATTCAGAGCAATTTGAATTGGATTGGTCACCGACGAGTCATTATCGAAATAGAGCTTTACAACTTTCAGTACATTCATCTAGAGCAACTGACTTTTGGTCAAACAGATGGGAAAGTGAAGTTTGATTATAACCTTGATGCATATTCTCAAGCTCACCAACTTGTCGACACACAAAAAAGTAACTACCTGAAGAGATTCACTTGCGCTACAGAGAAAGTTCTTTGAAAAGACTTTAACAATAATTATTAAAGTCATCCAGTGTTTTACATTCAAATTTGAAATTGATTTGATTTTAAATTTATTTCGTTTTTCGACAGATTACAAATTACAAATAACAATCTGACTACGCGTATTTCAAATTCAAATGAAACATTTGTAATGAATTTTAAAATGGTTTTCCAAAATTTGTTTTTTTTTCATATTTGTCACTACAATTTTGATATCGGGATCTTAGATTATTAAAGTTATTGTTGGTTAATTAAATTTGTAGACAAACATCTAAAAAATTGTTGACTCAACTTTATATTGGTTTAATTACAATGAATTCGGTTCAAATGATAATTGTCACACCATTTCGATATACGGTATAAACAGTTAAACCTCCAAAAACAATGTTCCTATTCAATAATTTCTCATACATAACATTGAAAAACTAGTTTTAATTTTATTTAATTTTTCCCAAATTTTGTCTATTAATTTGCTTACCATGCAGCATGCAGCATTTTAATGGTAAATAAATTACTTTTTAATTAATTAAAAAAAATTGAAATAATTTTAAATGTTGTTAATAAAAATTTGGTGAATTATTCTCAAAATTTTCTTGAAAGGTCAATAACCTCACAATTTCTTTACTAAAATAATCTCTTTATCTACTCATAACTCTTCTCATTGTCCTAATCACCATGTCACCACAACGCCTCACTTGTGTCCGTCATTGATTAATCAGTGTTCAGTTTTTGTTTCCATTAATGTGAACTACGTAGTTGTGCACATTGCGGACAACAGTAAAACTCAAGTTGCCATCTACATTGAGCATTGGTTTATTTTATTAGGACCTTCCTTTTTCTGCTTGTTTTTGAAAGGTTTTTAATCATATTTTCCAACAATTTGGCAAATTTTAATTCATAACGGTAATTTAATTCAACTATTTTGGTCACAAAGTTTTTGTCACAGGTGAAATAAGTTGTGCTGCACATTTGTGTGCAGAATCACTATTCAACCTCGGTCACTTCTGGAATCTGTCTCTGTTAAATTCGAATGTTTATATCCGATGCACGTCACTCGACCATCGAGACCACCATCCGCCATGAAGAAGTTGTTGACTGTGAGAGTGTGGCCATCTCTCAAGCTGCTCAACAGTTGGAGTTGACCATTCCGTGCCCCGAATCGCTCAGTACCGCGATTTCACTTATTACGGTAAAGTATTTTGTGCGCGTTACACTCGACATTACACGTTCAACAGATTTCCACATTAATTTGCCTTTAGTTGTTACATCGGCGAGTGAGACCAATAGTTAAACAGCTTGAGTATTATGCGAGCACATAATTGGGGTTCCTGAACATTCAAATGTGGTTCTTTACTTCAATCACATATAACTTATTGTTTTTTACTATTAATTTAGAAAGACATCATAATGGGTTTAAAGGTTTTTAATCTTATTTCTCCAAAATTTGGAAAAACATTTATTTATAACATGACGTTAATTTAATTCAAAATATATTTTTATTTTTTTAAACGCCATTTTTTCAGCCCTGTTTCCAAAGTAAGGTTTTACGAAAGGTAAAATTATTATAATTTTCAAAAATTCTCTGGAATTATTATTTTATCAACTTGTAAACAACGTCGACAAAATACTCTTATCTCGTGTGCATTCATTACAGTGAAGCAACAGTGTTGAGTGGTGAAAGCTGTAGTATGGCAAAAGGTAAAAATCTATTTTTTAAATATTAATTGAATCAATGACTTTTACCAATTGTCTGTTATTCGTAAAATCTAATCAAGTTTATAAAATGTAAAGTATGATTGTGATAATTCACACGTTTGTTACACTTTGATAAAATGAAATTTGTCAATCTCAATTCTAATTTCTAAAATATTTCTTCAAAACACGTGTCTTTACCACTGCTTCAATTAACTTCCAGAAAAACTATGAAAATGAAATTTTTAATTTACTGAACATGTGAATTTAACACGATCTAGACTACCCCTTTTTTTTGAAAGGTTACAATTATTTTAATATGAAAGTTTTTCAAAGTTTTTCTTAAATTTAAGGTTGCCGGAGAGTTAACCTTTCCTTGGGGTTTCCTTTGTTATTTCAGCTTGTTAATTCCAGCTTTTTATGCAAATAAGTTTACGAATCACGAGTGCCCCTCCCTAGACATGGTGTTTCACATTCTTTAACAGATCTTATGTTATTATAGGAAATTGTAACTACATTGCCCGTGTTTTTATATTGAATTATAATATAAGCAAAAAGGTTAGATATAATTCAAATTCACAATTTTAATTCAGCTTATTTAAAAATCATTTATTATTGTTTTATCGTTTTCATAAGTTTCTAGACCAATTTCTATGGGCTGTTTATTTCGTATAGTACCTGTATCATCTGTGTTCAAACTAATACGTGACAAATTAGATTTAAAATATTGGATTAAAAACACTAGTCAAAAATATTAAAACAAAATATCAATTTTTAATAATAATTTTATTTACATTCAGATTAAAGTTAAATTTAGTTTTACAAAGATTTGATCACACATTGTTGAGCCACGGTTCACTTTGGAATAGCTCGTAGAACGATGGTCTTTTCTTTGGATTGATCACAAAATGAATGTGGATCATTCGAATAGCTTCATTGGACAAATGTTCACTCAGATAAATGCAATACTTGTGGCTAATTTGTTGTGCGTACAGATACTTCTTGTCGTCTTCTTGATTGAACGGGTAATTTGGATTAGGCTCGAAAGGAAATTCATGGAGAAGCATCATGAAGAGCAGTGCACCAGCACTCCACACGTCTGCCTTGAATTCACTGTACCGCTCACAGTTGGCACGACCATAAATGTGAACTGCCAGCACTTCAGGTGCACAGAAACGGTAAGTGCCCAGACCAGGTCGGGAGAGGTGTTCGAGGCCAGTGGCGACATCAAAGGCACGATTCGACAGTCCAAAGTCGGTGACTTTGCAAACTTCCTTGCTTGAGTCCAGTAGAACGTTCTCGGGCTTTATGTCACGGTGCACAAAGCCGAGCGAGTGCATGTACATGAAAGCTGAGCCAAATTGAAGGTAATACTTCCGGGAATCATCTTCGGTTAGTTTAGGTGTGCACCTGAAAATGCGATCAAACAGACAACCACCCTCGGCAAATTCCATAAAGACGAGCAGCTGACTTTGTTCAGTGATAAACAGGTCGTAGACTTGCACGATGTGGTCATGCTTCAACACCTTCTTCATTAGAACCAATTCTTGATGAACCCAAGCCCAAGTAAAAGGATAGTCTCTAACCAAACCAGCCACATCCATCATCTTGACTGCGCATGCGTGCTGGAAGTGACTTGCTCGGTACACCACTCCGTAACCACCTTTGCCTAGTGGCTTTCCAGGCGACAACTTGTAACCACGTACAGCCAGTTTACTTTGATCATCTTGGGATAGCTTCAGCTCGGGGACTTGCTCGGGCACATCTTGCTCGTTTGACCAATAAGAGGGATCAAAGTTGAAAGGTTCCATTTTATGCTTTGGGAGGAACACAAATTACAAATTTGTAAGTAGAGATCAATATATTGTTCAACATTCGAACTCATAAATCGAAAACAAACATAGAACATTTGGGACAAATCATAGAAAAGAGTAACATGACGGACATTGTAACAACGTACGTTCGATTGCGCATGCTCAGAAGAGATTAGCTTCAGTACATTATTTTCTTTTGAAATACATTTTTCTTTATGCAAAGCTGAGATCTACAGATGAAAACGAGAATGTAAAAGTTAAACAGAACAAACTTTTTGGAATGTTTTAATTAAAGTTCTATTTTGTTTTATGCATATTCTATATTCGGTATAAAGGATATAAAACGCATGCGCGTTATATAATTCTGTATATTTTTTGGGTATAAAAGTGAGTCACGGTCTTAAAAAACTAAAGAATTTATTTTGTTTACTAAAATATGTTTAAAGTTCTCTTGTAAGTTGGTTTTGCAATTTAAAGGGTTTTATTTTATTTATTTATTTTTTAGTTCAATAAATTTTAAATTAAAACTTATTTAAATTTTTTTAAAAATTAAATATAAAATTTAGTGTGATTCTCATGATGGTCATGCTTAAAAGTAACTATTATTTAAATTAATAATAAAAGTTGTTTCATGTTTTTCTAAACTTGGTTTACCCATGTTCGTCGGTCATAAAAAGGTAAAATAACTTTTTTAATGAAATAACTTTATTTGAATTAAAGAATTCAGAAATTTTTAATAATAATTAAATAATATAAATTTTAAAATAATAATGATTCATCCAATTATCTCTCGATTCTTTAATTTAGCCTATTTATTTACTAAATGTATTTTTAAAATATTAATTTCCCTCACTTGAAAAAAAGTGGAATCGCAAAGTTTTAAGTTGACTTTAACTTTTGAATTTAGTATTACTTGAATGCAAAATGGTTAAAAACTGCTAACAATGTTTTTATTTATAAATGTCTTTCTACTTGTAATGATTGTCCTTGTTTATATTCCGAGCAATTTGAATTGGATTGGTCACCGACGAGTCATCATCGAAATAGAGCTTTACAACTTTCAGTACATTCATCTAGAGCAACTGACTTTTGGTCAAACAGAAGGAAAAGTGAAGTTTGCTAATAACCTTGATCCACATTCTCAAGCTCACCAACTTGTCTACACACAAAAGAAGTAACTGCCTGAAGAGATTCACTTTAGCAATAGAGAAAGTTCTTTAAAAAGACTTACAGTAATTATTAAAGTCATCAGCATTTTACATTTAAATTAAAGGTAACTTAATTTTTTTATATTTCTATCATTGAAACAATAAAAATTTCCATAAATGAATTTTTATTTAGTAATCAAATTCCTTAATAGACTTAGTAGCTTAACAATTGCTAGGTTGATTAAAATTATTTGAAAGTATTATTCTTTAACTAAAATGTTTTACTGACAAGTTGTTTCTAATAAGTCGAATTCTTGGGCTCTGTAACATTAATAATCAAAATTATCTTTTTCTAATTTTGCCATTTTTAATTTAATAAATTTGATCCATCGTTGTTTAAGTCAATTGAACGGTAAAGAATAGTTCTCGTAATTTGATAAAACTTATTTTTATTTCAACATTTCTTCAATAATTTTCGTTCAATTTAATTTGGACTAGTCTCTAAGTATATACTTCCTCTCCTTCGTTCTTGTGAAATGGTTAATTATTTACAAAATTCAGTATACATCTTGTTTGTTTAAGTTATTAATGGTTAATTAAATTATTAAACAAATATCTCAAAATTGTTGACTCAACTTTATCTTGGCTTAATTACAATCTATTCGGTTTGAATGAAAATTGTCATAAGCACACCATTTCGAGATACGGTATAAACGGTCAAACCTGCAAAAACAATGTTCCTATTCAATAATTTCTCATCCATAAACATTGAAAAACTTGTTTTAATTTTATTTAATTTCTCTCTAATGTTGTCTATTCATTTTATCGTCAACACTTAGCATTTTAATGCTAAATAAACTACTTTTTTTTAAATTAATCAAATTATTTCTGAAATTATATTAGTTGATTAATTGGATGAATTAAATTGATTATTCAATGTTCAGCTTATGTTTACATTAATGTGAACTACGTAGTTGTGAAGATTGTGGGCAACAGTAAAACTCAAGTTGATATCTAAATTAAACATTGGTTAATTTTGTTAAGAGATTCGGTATTCAGCTTGTTTTTGAAAGGTTTTTTAATCTTATTTCTCCAAAATTTGGAAAAACATTTATTTATCACATGATGTTAATTTAATTCGAAATATATTTTTATTTTTTAAACAGTTATTTTTTCCCTCAAGTAAAAATGGTAAAAGTAAACATTCATTTGAAGGAAAACAAAACTCGTTACCACACAGGAGAAATGATCTACAGCAGTGTCGAGTTGATAGTGTCTGAACGAGTGCCACTGAACATTGTGATCATCTCGTTGCACTTTAGAGGTGAAGTCAAGTGACGTAAAGAAGTGTCGAGTAGAATCAATTGCTTCAACGGCAATACTCAACAGTACTACAATCGGTTAGATTGCCTGGAGGAAAAGTGCTACATTTAAAATGATAAAGTTGATTGATTGAATGCACTCGACACTAGAATGAGAATGACTATTTAAAATTTGATTTTGTTAACGCCATTTTTTCTGCGCGGTTTCCAAAGTAAAGTTTTATGAAAGGTTAAATTATTATTATTTTCAAAAATTTCCTGGAATTGTCATTTTATCCACTTGTAAACAATGTCAACAAAATACTCTTATCTCGTGTGCATTGATTAGATTACGATTTACGTAAAAGGTATAAATCTTTTTTTAAAATATTAATTGAATTAATGACTTTTGCCAATTGTCTGTTATTCGAAAAATCTAATCAAGTTTATAAAATGTAAAGTCTGTTTGACATAATTCACACGTTTGTCACACTTTGATAAATGAAATTTGTCAATCGCTATTATATTCTCTAAAATACCGTGTGTTCAAAAAGTATGGGGTCACTTGGACGTCAAAAAAGTTGGAAAACCGAATGTTGCCAATTTAATTTTTGGTTTTGGTTTTGAGATGCTTGACCCTCATAATGAACAATAGTAATGATATCCGAATTCCTGGAACACCTACAGGGGTTATACGATTTATCAAATATTACTACTTTTGGACTTGGTTACTATTTTGATTATTTCTCAAGATTTGATCGAGTAAAATATTTTTTAAAATTTTATTCATGCTAAAAATGAATCTAGATATCTAATTAATGTACAAGCAACGACCCAATTTGAACATTTATTCTGCAAAATAGTAAATTTGAGTTAAAAATAACAATTTAATTCTATTTAATTTCAGATATTTAAACTAATTATATATAATATATAGATTTTATATTATATATTATAATATGATTTAAAATGATAATTAGAACACTCCTGTATCTTATTTTTGATTTATAAGCAAAAAACAAAATTTATTGTTTGGTCAAATCTTGAGAAATAATCAAAATAGTAACCAAGTCCAAAAGTAGTAATATTTGATATATCGTATAACCCCTGTAGGTGTTCCAGGAATTCGGATATCATTACTATTGTTCATTATGAGGGTCAAGCATCTAAAAACCAAAACCAAAAATTAAATTGGCAACATTCGGTTTTCTAACTTTTTTGACGTCCAAGTGACCCCATACTTTTTGAACACACGGTATTCCTTCAAAACACGTGTCTCTACCACTTCTTTTATTAACTTCAAGAAAAATTATGAAAATGAAATGTTTAATTTACTGAACATGTGAATTTAACACGCTTAGTTCTCGTTTTTTATAGGTTACAATTATTTTTTATATGAAAGATTTTCAAAAGATTTTCTTAACCTTAAAGGTTGCCGAAGGGTTAACATTTTCTTAGGGTTACATTGTTTTAAATTTAAGATTTTTGCGCCAATTACTTTACGAATCACGAATGCTCGTCTCTAAACACGTTGTTTCAGCTCATTTAAAAGATCATATGTTATCATAAGAAATTGTGACTAAAATGGCGGTGTTTTCATATAAAATTAAAAGGTGAGCGTTAGAAATTGATTTAAATGGTATATCCTTTCTAGGCACAAACGATTATTGTTGAAAGTTGGTTAAAGAAAAATTTTTGGTAGTAGCGTGCGCATTTTAAAATGGTCTTTCACTTTTTAAATTATTTTAAATATTATCCCCCAAACTTTATTGGTCTCAGTATGAGAGGTCTCAATTATTTAATAAAGCGGCCGCATGCTTGCTCTTTGAGTAAAGTTGCGTTCCTTAAATAAATAAATAAATAAATAAAGTATGAGAGCGTTCTAGTATTGTAATTGTGCCAATAAACAAGATGCAATTAAGATTTATAGGTATTACATATTGCTATGATTTATATGCAATGATATTCTGTATGGCATGGCAACACATATTAGGGTTGACAGCACCGCTTTATTTATTTTAATAAAGTTGTTTTCTTCTTCAAAAAGCTCTATTACACCTATAAAATGGTAAAAACTATTAAAACAATCAATTTTTTGCTAATGCTAACTTTTGTTCAAAACAGAATACCTGCTTTTAAAAGGTAAAAAACTATTTTCGTCTATAATTCTTTCAATTTTTGAAAAAAAATTTAATACTATCAATGAGCAACATGTTCGAGTTGTTGTGCACATTGGAGGAAAAATCAAACTCATGTACACAGATTCTTTCTTTGTTCATATAGCTTTTTAAAGGTTTTTTAATTTTGTTTTTCCAATATTTGGACCGCCATTTTCACCTTTGTTCATCACATATTGTTTAATTAATTTTTGATTTTTTGTTTCACTAGAAATAGTAAACATTAACATTTGTCTGAAAGACAACAATCTAGATTCGTTTCCTTCCAGGTGAAATGATCAACAGCAGTGTCGAGTTTTGATAGTGTCCTCACGTGTGCCACTGGAAAATGCGACCATCTCGTTGCACTGTAGAGGTGAAGTCAAGTGGCGTGAAGAAGTGTCGAGTAGATCCAATTGCTTCAACAACAACAGTACTATCGTACTATTGTATTAGCTGGAGGATAAGTGCGATATTGCGAGCGCTAAAGTTGCCTTGGATGATTTCAAATTATTGGAATATTTATTTTTGTTTATTCAACTAAAGGGCTTATATTTTAAAACTACCAACATAGTTATTGGAATTTCTAAAAGTTTAAATGTATAAATTGTTTCGTTAAATTTAATGTTTATCCACTAACACTTTTCAGTTCTACAGTCACAATATACCTAGGTTTCTTTTCTTTTTGCGGTCAACAATTAATACTATTGACAAATATTAAATAGTTACTTCACCATTGTGATATACGGTATAAAAGGTCAAATCTGCTGAAAACAATGTTCCTATTCAAGAATTTCTCATCCATAAACGTTAAAAAACTTGTTTTAATTTTATTTAAGTTCTCTCAAATGTTGTTGTCTATTCATTTTCTCGCCATGCAACATTTTAATGGTCAATAAGCTAATTTTTTTTAATTAATCAAATTATTTTTTTAAATTATTTTAAATACTCTAAATAAAGAATTGGTGAATCTTTCTCTTAATTTTTCTCGAACAGTCAATAGTCTCACAATTTCTTTACAAAATAATCTCGTCATATACTCGTAACTCCTCTCATTGTCATCATCACCATGATAACCATTTCGCCTCACTTGTGTCAGTCATTGATTAGTCAGTGTTCAGCTTATGTTTACATTAATGTGAACTACGTAGTTGTGCACATTGCGGGCAACAGTAAAACTCAAGTTGATATCTACATTGAACATTGGTTTATTTTGTTAAAAGACTCGGTATTCAGCTAGTTTTTGAAAGGTTTTTTAATCATAATTCTCCAAAATTTGGAAAAACATTTATTTATAACATCACGTTAATTTAATTCAAAATATATTTTCATTTTTTAAACAGTTATTTTTCCCCTCACGTAAAAATGATAAAAGTAAACATTCATTTGAAGAAAAACTAAACTTGTTACCACACAGGAGAAATGATCTACTGCAGTGTTGAGTTGATAGTGTCCGAACGAGTGCCACTGAACATTGGGATCACTTGCACTTTTGAGGTAAAGTCAAGTGGCGTGAAGAAGTGTCGAGTAGAATCAATTGCTTCAACGACAATACTCAACAGTATTACAATCGGTTAGATTGCCTAGAGTAAAAGTGCTTCATTTAAAATGATAAAGTTGATTGATTGAATGCACTCGACACTGCAGTGTCCTTATCATGAGACACTGGAGTGTCTCATGATAAGGACTATTCAAAATTTTATTTTGTTAGCGCCATTTTTTCTGCACGGTTTCCAAAGTAATGTTTTATGAAAGGTTAAATTATTATTATTTTCAAAAATTCCCTGGAATTATCATTTTATCAACTTGTAAACAATGTCAACAAAATACTCTTGTCTCGTGTGCATTCACTACAGTGAAGCTAGTGTGTCGATTTACGTAAAATGTAAAAATCTATCTTTTTCTTTAATATTAATTGATTCAATGACTTTTACCAATTGTCTGTTATTCGAAAAATCCAATCAAGTTTATAAAATGTAAAGTCTGATTGAGATAATTCACACGTTTGTCACACTTTGATAAATGAAATTTGTCAATCTCTTCTATTCTCTAAAACTATTTTTCAAAAAGGGTGTCTCTTCCACTACTTCAATGAACTTCCGGAAAAATTATGACAATGAAATTTTTTATTTACTGAACATGTGAATTCAACACGATCTCTTATGCTTTGTTTTTTGATAGGTTACAATTATTTTAATATGGGAGTTTTTAAATTTTTTTTATTAAATATACGGTTACCATAGGGTTAACCTTTTCTTGGGTGTTATTTGTTATAAATTTCAGCTTTTTGCGCCAATGATTTTACGAATCACAAGTGCCCGTCCCTAGACACGGTGTTTCACATTCATTTACAGATCTTATGCTATTGTAAGAAATTGTGACTACATTGGCAGTGTTTTCATATCAAATTATAATATAAGCATTAAAAATTGATTTAAATGGTAAATCTCTGCAAGACACAAGCAATTCTATTTATCTTTGACACAATTAAAAATGTAAGCACGATTCTGATTTAAAAAATTAAATTTAACTTACATTTAGAGCTTCCAATAGAATTATTAATTAGGTCTCTATTAAAGAGGCAGTATAAATTCTAAACAAGTTGTATATTCAAAACCAAAACGGCAGTAATAGAGTCTAATAGGCAGTTTTTATACAAATATTCAGTAATTATTATAAAAATTTGATTAAAAACAAAGTGAAATGTATTGACGATTGGTAATATCATTGGAATGTGAAACAATCAGTTTTGGAAACATTTTCGTTTTTTAAATTCAACTTGGTTTGCTTGGTTTAGAATCTAAAGGTAAAATTTATTATAATTCTAATTCACAATTCACTTGATTTAATATTACTAATTGTTATGCTTACACTGTCATAAGGTTATATACCTGGTTATAATGTTATGAAACAAAAATTGTTGACTTTCACGAATGACTTAAAGTTGTTTTTTCATTACCTACAAAACGTGCCAATTCATCAACTACGATACTGTAAAGTTTAAACTAGTTTAACTATTTTCTAATACATCAGTTAATAATTTTTTTAATTTTAAAATTCTAATTTTTTAGATTCACCAATACCGAATTTATCATTTACGACAATGTGAACTGAAATGTTACATAGACATGCAGTTGAGAAGCACGTCACTTTTTATTTTAGTTAAGTGGTTTTATTTTAAAGGCAGAATTCCTCAATTACAACAATAAACATTGCACATAAGCAACTAAATGGTGAGTAACACAAATTCAATATTTGTTTAATGCTTAAATATTCTCAACAAATTCTACTTTTAAACTTAGTTAGCAAGAATTTATTGTATGTAATAATAGGGTAAAACGTAACTCCATTTTATTGAATATCATTTAAGGTATTATCCTTCTGGTTTTTGACAAATTTAGTTTGTTCTTTAGTTACACTCGTTGTTTCAAATGGTTAGATTTGTTAAAATTCATTTTCTGTGTTTAAGATCCGACTAATAATTATTTGTTAATCAACACTTCATTTGGAATTGACTGAACACAAGATGTTTTCATAATAAGTTAAGAACGTGTATATTTCTTATTGTATCATATTATGTATCTGAATATTTATTATCATTTTTAAGATGAGATTTTTAATAGGTTTATACCAAAGTATATGTTGCTACAGGGTTTTTGAATATACTCTCTGGTTTTTGAGTTCACATTTAAAGGTCTATTTTTTTAATTGTACAATGTACATGTAAAATTTAATACGATCCACTTATGTATCGTTTCTTGATAAGTTACAATTATTTTAATATTAAATATTTTAAAAGATTTTCTTACCCTTAAGGTTGCCTGAGGGTTAACCTTTCTATTGGTTTTCTTTGTTATGAATTTCAGTTTATCGTGCCAATCACTTTACGAATCACGAGTTCCCGTCCTAGACACTGTGTTTCACACTTTTTGCAGATCTTATGTTAGCTTAAGAAATTGTGACTACATTTTTCGTGTTTTCATATCAAATTATAAAGTAAGCTTTAGAAATTGATTTAAATGGTTTATCCCTGCAAAACACAAACAATTCAATTTTTCTTTAACACAATTTAAAATGTTTGTGGCTCTTTTGAGAAATTATAATAATGAATATTATATCATTATGAAATTAAATACACATTTTGATAAAGGACTTTAATTGTTTGTAATTTCGATAATATTATAAGTTTATAACAGCATCGTTCATGTTTTTTCGTCTATCGTTGGGTTAGATAAAAAGGTCTTTTATTTAAAAAATCCTGTTTTATATTTGAATTATGAAAAGTGAACTTGAAGCGGGTTTTGTCTTATAAAGGTTGAAATTAATTTATCACATACATTTAGCATATTGCACTTACGCATTTGTTGTCAAGATTTATGTATAAAACAATTATTAAATTTTATGCAGAAGTTGAAAGGTTCCATTTTGAGCTTTGAGAAACACTAACTAAAAATGTGAAAACCAAGATCGATATTTTGTGCAACATTGAACATTCGAATTCATAAAACGAAAACAAAATAGAATATTTGGTACAAATAATAGAAGAGTAACTTGACGGCCATTGTAATAATGTACGTTCGATTGCGCATGCTCAGATGAGGTGAGCTTCAGTACACGATCTTCCTTTGTACCACATCTAAACTCACTCAACTTCTGACAACATATGTCTTGAAGTGCGCATGCGTAGGCTTAAGAAGTGGTGCGCCAAAGGGTGATCCACAAATAAGCAAACAGCTGGCTTCTCCGCACTGAAGTGCTTATGGATTGTGTAAATGAGAATCTATCTAACTACATTAAAGTAATTCTTCTTTTTCGTCGTCGTGGTGGCACAGCACTGTCAAAGGCACAACACATTTTAGTGTAACCAGAATGGAGATACTGTCAAAGGCACAACACATTTTAGTGTAACCAGAGTGGAGATACTGTCAAAGGCACAACACATTTTAGTGTAACCAGAATGGAGATACTGTCAAAGGCACAACACATTTTAGTGTAACCAGAATGGAGATACTGTCAAAGGCACAACACATTTTAGTGTAACCAGAGTGGAGATACTGTCAAAGGCACAACACATTTTAGTGTAACCAGAATGGAGATACTGTCAAAGGCACAACACATTTTAGTGTAACCAGAATGGAGATACTGTCAAAGGCACAACACATTTTAGTGCAGATGTGAGTTGAGATATGACACACAAAAGTTGAACTGTGGAAGTAGTGTTTTCACTTTTATGGATAAAAGTACTACTCAAAGGCGGAAAAATATTATTTTCCAATGAATATATATTTTCTGTTTAAAAAAATTAAATTTTAAAATGCAATCTTATGGTATTTTTAACGCTGAATTCAATGGTATTCTCAAAAGTTATAAATTAATTCACGTTTTAGAAATATTTAAGTATTTACACATTTACGCTTGATCATGTACAAAGTTGCATAACATTGTCAATGTGTGTAAGGTGCTTGAGGGAGAGCGAATGTATGCTACCTTGAACCCTGAGCTAGAGTGCGCAGCCAAGGATATCGTGGATTCAGTGAGGCACAATGGCAAACAACGGTTGTTCACTATTGATGGGTTTTCTGGTTCAAAGGATTAAGTACTTAGGCTCGTGATTTGATCGAGGCAGATGTCATATTTTGGGATGAAGTATCGATAACTTCGAAGTAAACGCTAATTGCAACTGACGAGATATTGCGTGACGTGACAGGGGTTCTGCCATTTGGTGATAAACATGCACAGAGCTAAAAGTTCGTCCAAAATATTGGACTCGGGAAGTGTTTGTCCAATAAAATGGACAAGCCCATCTGTCCAAGCTATTGGACAGTAAGTGCAATGCAGCGAAGTATGATCAGGGTCTATGTGTCTTCAATGCATGTCCAAATTAATGGACACGGAGGGAAAGTTTCTAGCATTCATTGCTTTCGTTAGAAACTTTCCAGGAATTATATTTTTATATTGATACTCAAAAATGTTTTTATTATTAACGATAATTAATCAAATGATTTACAAAAAAAATCAGTAAAATACAAAAATAAATTGTTGTTTTCTTCAGAACTGTTTTTCAGTGATTTTTACCTCGAGATCGCTTTTAAGATGGCTTAACGGATTCATCATCAGTCGGCCTTCTCACGTTCAAGTTGATTCTTGTGTTCAATTCGGGCTGCATTAGCTGTAGCAGTCAACTTCTCGTAAGACTTTCAACCACGGTACTGCCGATATTTGAACACTTGGCCATCGTCAAGAACCATAGATTCGCCACGCAAAAACATTCGTTTTTGTTGTGCTGAGTAAGCTGAACGCTGGTTGGTGGACCAATTCGGCCCTTCACCAAATTCTCCGTAATTCTCTGTAATTTTGATTGCGCTCGGATTGTAGTTGAATATGATCATTAAGGTGATTACTATTGAAAAAATCACATATTAATTAAATTAAACAAAATCAGTGGTTACAATTACATCATTTTTCTTCGGGTAGTTAGTTTAAAAAAGACACAGACAAGCAGAGTTATGATTAATTCACAAGGGACAATCACTTGTTGATTTGCCTTCGATATTTGCATGATGACAAATCACAGAGTATATGACAATTTGAATGCACTTGATAATACTTGAGTAACAACTGGTGACCAGTGGTGAGTGGAAGTATGGTGGCACAATCAAAACATTGTTGGAACGAGGAAATAGGCAAAAACGATCATTTTGAGGCATTAAAAGGGAAGAATAGAGCTGAGGCAATTGCAACTAACAACACGACTACCAACCGACGAGTGAGGGTAGAGTGCAAAGTGTAGAGAGTGCTCTACTGCTATCACTGTGCTAGTAGCACAGCACACAGCACACAACACACAGTGGTGTTCCCAACCGCCATTTCACAGTCAGTGCAATGTATGATTGTGTTCGTTGGAGGGTGAGTTTGCCGCAGTGGTGGCGCTTTGCATGCACACATTGACAATTCAAATTCAAATTGCATTTCATCATCTCTGTATCCACTGAACTCATTCTCTTAATTAGTCTCCGTTGTTGGATTGCAGTTTGATTTTCAATATTAGTTATTAGTTGTCGAACTTGTTTTGAGTTAAGATATTCAAATGAGTGTCAATTTATTAATTTGTGAACTGGTCAGTTATCCAAATTGTGGATTGTTGATGGATTCTTTCCCACATTGTATATCAGCTGGAAAATTGGTGTTTTGAGTCACTTTTCGACAAATTAATTTAATGCTAAAACTTTATTTAAAATCCAATTAATCTTATAAATTGTTAAAAATGGTATTTATTTGAATTATTTACTCTGGAATACATTAATGCATGTAATTTCTAGTAATTTGAATATCAGCTGGTAAATTTGAGTCTTGAGCCACTTTTCGACATGTCCAATATGATGGACATACCAAATGTGAATTGTGAAACCTAAATATCCACTTTCCTGAAAAAACAGAAAGTGTCCATTTTATTGGACAACCCTTTAGACATCTTTCCCGCAAAGCACTGCTTGTCCAAAAATTTGGACAAACCTATAGTCCACTTTTCCTGAAAGCACACTTTGTCCATTATAATGGACATAAGAAGGCTCTGTCCAATATTATGGCCAGGTTTTTAGCTCTGTGTGTGATCACTGGTGGAGACTTTTTGCCTGTTGTAACGAAATGTTCAAAAAGTGACATTCTGAACGAAACTGTCCAAATGGGTCTATTATGACATATTCATTCGTTGTTTCAGCCATATTCACTGATCACGAATATGCTCAATGCGGAGTGTTCTTGAGATGAAGTCGAGAAGTTGCGGCAATTGATGTTGGTGTGGAAGAGTGTGATGCCGAAGGTTTCATTTCAATTTACCAAAAGGTTTTGGTATTGGTAGTTTGTATGAGTTGATTGAATTTGTGTATTCCGATTATGATTATATCTCAAGACAAAAGGAATTCTAATGACGATGAACGATAACACATTTGTGGTTAGAGGATTTCTGTATAGAATGCAGGACGAGCAGCGTGTGTTTGCCAGTCCTAATTCGTTTACGAGCTAAACAATGCACGATACTTCAGTTCTGGAACGCAAGGAAGGAGTTTATTAACAGCATCCCTCTGAGTAAAAATCCTCACCATTTGCTTAAACTAAAGAAAAGTTGCATTGTGTTGTTGATCAGCAATCTAGATGTTCAGTCTGGATAGACCAGTGGTACTCGGTCGATTGTCGAGGAGCTCGATAATCGCAACAGACGGCACATTTTGGTTTGCAGAATTGCAAAAGGTTTGCAAAGGGCGGAGTGTGCTTATACCCCGCATTATTCCAGCAATCTCGCTTGATGTCAATTTAGCTTTGCCATTCTTATTGTCGCAGTTGGTTCCCGCTGCAAGTCGCATTTGCGATGTCAATGAAAAAAAGTCAGGAGAAATTATGCAAACATGAAAGTCAACAGAAATACATGTTCATATTATTAAGTAAGATCAACGGTAAAACCAATGCAAACAAGATTTGAAGAAGAGTGTTATGCTCCAATACTATCAACCCGCCGCTGCAAGCGTTCCTAAAACTTTATTGCGCACATAAAATGGTAAAAACTTTTAAAACAATCAATTTTATTACTAATGCTAAAATTGCTTCACAACAGAATGGCTTCTTTAAAAAGGTAAAAAACTATTTTTGTCAATTAATATTTCAATTTTTTAAATAAATTTAAATACTATCAATAAAGAATTAATCCATCTCTTTTTACTATCTTGAAAGGTCAATAGCTTCACATTTTCTTTACCAAATTCACTTAATATTCTCCTAATTTAATTGTTTTAAATTCTTATTTAGATCTTTTAAATATCATAGAATAAGATGTATCAAAACGGTTATATAAAAAAGAACTTTATTCTGTATTAAATTTTGTCAGTATAACTAAATCTAACTTAAAGCCATCAAAACCAAAGTGTTTTCTTTTATGAACATTACTTCAACTTTAATTTTATCTTACCCGTATCTATACGTAAATACACAGTATTCATTGCACTTCACACTCTCACTTTCAATTCGATCATTAGACAAATTAACAAACAATTGAGTGTATCGCACCTGGAATTCAATTGGAGATTTGACTAGTTTGCATGAACTCCATAACTTTAATAAAATGGTAAAACCCTTTTAACACAATCAATTTTATCGTTAATGCTAAAATTGTGCTCTCAAAGACTTTCTGCTTGAAAGGTAAAACTATTTTAAAATAATTGTTTAGAGTCTAGACAATTTTCTATTAATCTAAAAATTTTTTTTAAATTGTATTAAATATTACTATCAATAAAGAATTGATGGGCTTCTCTTTAATATCTCGAAAAGTCACTAGTTTCATAATTTATTTACCAAAATAATTTTGTCATTGTACTCGTAACTTCTCTCATTGTCCTCATCGCCATGGACACCATAATATGCATTTCGCTTAACTTGATTAATCCGTGTGCAGTGTTTGTTCACATTGAATGGGTAAACCAATGCATTGATCCAATGAGCAACATGTTCTAGTAGTTGTGCACATTGCGGGCAACAATAAAAAATAAAGTATTAATAACTACTTTTATATATGAAACATTGGTTTATTTCTTTGAATCATGATGATCAAGAATGTGCTAGTTTTTTTTAAGGTTGTTTATTTTATTTCTCCAACATTTGGGCAAATAGCACTTTAAAAAGTCAAATTGACAAATTAAGCGAGGGTCTAATATTTAAATTACTCCACAATACTAGTACTCATTAAACAATTTTTCTCAGCGTTTGCCAAGACCAGATTCCAGTTTTAATTCAAAATGTTGTTTATTGAAATATGTAAAGTTTATATTCAAAATTATTGATCTGGATTTTGTGTACAATACAATACAATCACAATAGATACATCTATCTTTAGAGGTCAATTGGGTTTTTATGATTAAGAAAATGTTTGTTATAAAGTTTATTATCAAAAGTAGGTAAAAGAAAAAAATTTTGTAGTTAGCGTGCGCTATTAAAATGGTCCTCTATTTTTTATAATTATTCGTACTATTTTATATCGAAATCTCTTTACCTTGAAACATTTAAACTAATGTTGGTTAAAACCACTGTTTTGCTGTCAAACATTCAAACAGCTGTCCACCCAATTCTGGCTTTGATTCAATCAACTCTTTCCATGCCTCTGTTCGGATGAGCAATTTTGAATGTTCAACAATGTAGTCCATGCATTTGAGTTTGAGTTCAGCACTTTGTGTACAATGTGCCAAAAGCAATGTTTTGCACACAGTATCATTGTTGATTCCACTGCTTAGTGTTTTCTCGCAAAGATATTTAAGATGATACAACTTGTACTATAGAATAGAATTGAAATGTTTCAAATAAACTTGTAAATGTTTTTAAAATACCTCATTTGAAGCTAAAAATAGTTCGTGAGAATATTCTCGCAGTTTTTCCGGCTCAATATATTCAGTGTAGATGTAATTGAGCATTTGTTCACACACTTGTGCATTCATCTTAACTTCGAGTTGATTTAGTTGTTTGTCTTTTTCGAAAATTTCCCAAAACACATTTGATTGAGCAGCGAGTATGCTCTTGTGAGCAGAGAGCTTATTTTCTCCCGCTAACAGAGTCACATCGCTTAAATTTCTAGTTTCAAGCAATTTTTGAAAGTCTTGAAATAATTTTGATAAAATTACTTGTTGTTGACTTTGTTGACTCAGATTTAAATTCCTACGATATTGTGGTGGGATTAAGTAAGAATCACGATTTGAGTTTTCAGGCGTACTATGTAGATTGTTGATTGGTTTTAGTTTATCCCTTTGTTGTTTCATATTCAAAAATAACTCAGTCATCAAATTGGCCTTTGTCGAGAGTATTTTCCAACCCTTAGTAAGTTTCACCACATCCACATTATTATTGATTAACTCAATGCATTTCGATTTCAACATTGGAGCCTGATGCATATCTGCCAAAATTAAAGTGTCCACCACTGTTTGTAAGTTCAAATTATTTTTTAAATAATCTTCACACGCTTGCTTCAATTCAATTAATTGATACTATAAAAATAAAAATATTAAATACTTAACTTTTTAAAAATTAAAAAAACCTTATCAGAAGCCACAAACAAGTCGAGACCATATTTTCCAAACTCCGGATGCTTTCCGGTATAGATGTAGCGAAGCAATAGTTCAAAAGCCTCAGCCGTAATATCGGTGATTTTGACACAATTCTGTTGTGTTTCTTTACAATCGTGCTCAAACATGGCCGCAAACACTTTTGATCTAGCAGCAAGAATATTCTTGTGAGCCGACAGTTTTTTACCGCCTACAATCAAAGTAAAGTCAGCAAATTTTGCACTTTCAAGTAATGATTGAAAGTTTGATATTATTGGATAGTTCATTTCTAATGTTGGAACACTTATAGTGTTGTTGTTAATTTCTTTCACCTTAAAATAAGTAAAAAATTTAATTATGAAGATTATAACAGTAAAAACATTACCTCACAAAATATTGTAAGCTTTTTGTCTGGCAAAAATTTCCTTTCATTATCAAGCAAATAATTGTGCTGAATTTTATATAAACCCCCATGCTTGTCTACATTTCCTGTCAAGGAAAAGTGCTCTTTCATCTCTATAAAAGCAATAAAATTGTAGTTTTAATTTATTGAATAAAGCTTACCGAGAATTTTGCACTTTTCTCCATTGGCATTCAAAATTGACAATCTATACTGTATGTCAATACTGTCCCGGTCACACGAATCCAATTCGTATTCGTGCAAATGCAAGACTTTTGGAAACAGAAATTTTGAAAACTTTCGATTTACTTGATAAATTGATGGTGGAAAACAAAGCCCGCTCATTGGAATTGCAAGTGGCTAATAACTTCTTGGCACAAAGAGATGAGACTATTGTGCAGCTAAATAACAAAAAATTGTTGAAATTAAAGTGAAAAAATTCGATGAAATTTGCTCGTCTCTTGCAAGTGTACAGCATGCAAACCAAACTCGTGTTTGTGTAAACAAAATTCCATCCTCATCCTGTTTTGCTGATCGATCGTATGCACAGGCAGTGTCACAGACACCAAGTAAACCAAAACATGTTGTCATCATACAACCAAAGGATGTTACATCTGTATCGACAAGTAAACAGACCTTGAAGGTTTCAAATTGACTGTTGTTCCCAAAATATTTAAAGAAAATAAAATCAGAATTAACAGCAAGAAATTCACAACTAAGAACAGAGTGGTCGTTGCCTGTGATTCTAGGTCTGAGTGTGAAGCACTCTTTAAAGCTATGGAAAACAATGCAACAATTTCTGCAATGCTTCCAAAAAAGAGGAGTCCACGTATTCAAATTCTTGGTATTGAAGAGAATGTTGTAAAAGGAGAAATCTTTGACTACATTCTTAATCAAAACTAGGGCGCACGACTTTCGGCTGTAAATGCGGTTTCGGCTGCTTGCTGCTGGCGGGGGAGGTTACCATTTTGAAGGCGGTGCATCGAGCGAACACACAGACACACAACGCGAACGCGCGACAGCAGACGAGAGAAGCAGTGCTAACGCGCGTTGTTTTGTTGGCGCGTGTTTGACGATTAGTGCGCTTTGGAAAATGATTGATACAGTTGATTGACTGGGAATATGTTCCAATTGGGTTGCTATCCCACAATAGGGGGGTGCTGGTTCTTATCCCACAGTTGGGTTGCTGGTTCTTATCCACCAATTGGTTGCTGGTTCTTATCCCACAGTTGGGTTGCTGGTTTTTATCCACCAATTGGTTACTGGTTCTTATCCACCAATTGGTTTCTGGTTCTTATCCACCAATTGGTTGCTGGTTTTTATCCACCAATTGGTTGCTGGTTTTTATCCACCAATTGGTTTCTGGTTCTTATCCACCAATTGGTTTCTGGTTCTTATCCACCAATTGGTTGCTGGTTTTTATCCACCAATTGGTTTCTGGAAATAGGGATGCTGGTCATAACCCAAATGGCGGTTAATGCCGCAAATAATTTTCTGGTTCTAATCTCCAGTTAAAATGCTGGATTTTAACCATCAATTTATCACAGAGAGGCAAAAGAATAAGCGGTTTTAGATAAATAATAATTGAGTGAATCCAGAAACACCATTGAGGATTATTTTAGTCTATCAACCAGGAAGTTATGAACCAGCAACCCAACTGTGGGATAAGAACCAGCAACCCAACTGTGGGATAAGAACCAGCAACCCAACTGTGGGATAAGAACCAGCAACCCAACTGTGGGATAAATGCCAGAACCAATTGGTGGATAAGAACCAGCAACCCAACTTTGGGATATGAACCAGCAACCAATTGGTGGATAAAAACCAGCAACCAATTGGTGGATAAGAACCAGCAACCCAACTGTGGGATAAAAACCAGCAACCAATTGGTGGATAAGAACCAGAAACCAATTGGTGGATAAAAACCAGAAACCAATTGGTGGATAAGAACCAGCAACCAATTGGTGGATAAAAACCAGAAACCAATTGGTGGATAAGAACCAGCAACCCAACTGTGGGATAAACACCAGAAAACAATTGGTGGATAAAAACCAGAAAACAATTGGTGGATAAAAACCAGCAACCCAACTGTGGGATAAAAACCAGAAACCAATTGGTGGATAAGAACCAGAAACCAATTGGTGGATAAAAACCAGAAACCAATTGGTGGATAAGAACCAGAAACCAATTGGTGGATAAAAACCAGAAACCAATTGGTGGATAAGAAACAGCAACCAATTGGTGGATAAAAACCAGAAACCAATTGGTGGATAAGAAACAGCAACCAATTGGTGGATAAAAACCAGAAACCAATTGGTGGATAAGAACCAGCAACCAATTGGTGGATAAAAACCAGAAACCAATTGGTGGATAAAAACCAGAAACCAATTGGTGGATAAGTCAATACAATTGCAATTCAAATTCAATTCAAACGCGCGCAAACAAAAACAACGCGTTAGCACAGCTTCTAGTGTTAGCAACCCGGGTCCGGAACCGGGTTCAATACCCGGGTATCGAGTCCGGGTACCCGGACTCGAAACTCGAAATTTGGAAAACGGGTACCCGGGTTTCAATATATATATAATTTATGGATTAATTTTTTGTTATGAGTTAATTAATACCTAAAATAACTTGAGAAAGACGTTTTTTATACAAAAAAGGTTTAAAACCATAAACTTTAAAGTCTATTTCGACATCACATATCTGTTTACAGTCAAAATTGTTTAATTCTATTTACACACAACTGCAGCCTGCAGCCGATCAAGTCACCTGACTGCTAATGTCCGCTCGTGCACGTGTTCTTGATTGTATTTGTTTGTTTTGCACCTCAATTGATTTTGTATTCTTTCAAAGTTGTATTTTGACTTATTTCAAAGGTATGTATTTGAGCTTAGCTTGCCGTGTATGCTAACTGATGTTTCTGTAGATGCCATCGCAGGTGTGGAAGTATTTCAAAGCGATAACCGTGGACAACCAGAAAAAAGGCGAATGTCTTGTGAAAATTAAAGATTCAATTGGAAATGAAGTTTGTTGTGGTCACAGGATGAGTGCAACTGGTGGAAATACGTCCACAATGCAGAAACATTTGCTAAATGTCCACAAAATTACTACCAAATCTGAAAAAGCTTCAAACATATCTATGAAACAGACCACAATTGGATTCGAAAAAAGAGACAAAATGTCACTCGAGGAAGTTGTTGCTCGTGCCGCTGCGGTCGATGGTTTATCAATGAATGCAATTAAGAATTCATTGGCAGTCAAAGCTCTCGCTGAAAAACACGGTCACAAACTTCCCTCAAGTCCCAATTCTATCCGAAAATTGGTCATTAAATATTATGAATCAGTTGTTGATGAGTATCGCGAAATTTTTGTTAAACTCAAGTCTAAAGGTGAAAGATTCTCAATTAATACCGATGGATGGACAAATATGCTCGGTGGAACACGTCTGCTCAATGTGTCTGTTCGCACTCGAGAAGATTCATTCAAAATTGGTCTACAGTCTATTTACGGCTCAAGCAATGCTGAACATTATCTTGAGTTGGTTGGATCGAAACTAGAAAAGTTTGGTCTTGATATCAAGTCTGACATTGTAGCTACCACCCAAGATGGTGAACCCATGATGAACAAATATGGACGACTAATTGAATGTGAACCGCAAACGTGTCTCAATCACGGACTTCATTTGTCCATACGTAAAGTTTTGTACTCGAAAAAGGCACCGACTGAAATGGTCGACCATACTGAGCCAATTGAAGTGCATCTAAGTGATTCTGATGACGATGATGATACTTCTGTCTCCAACAAAGATCAAACATTGAATAATCTTCTCGACATTGAAGATAATCGCAAAGAATTTGTTTTAGTTAGTGATCTTCGAAAATCTTTGGACAAAGCTCGTAAACTTGCGAAATACTTTCGTGACTCTATCCCACGGAACCAACGTTTACAAGAGCTAGTTGTGCCTGTATTTAGACGAAAATTAAAGTGCCTTCTTGATGTCGAACATCGATGGAACACAATTCCGAGAATGACCAACCGACTTGTTAAATTGAAGCCTTATATCGAAAGTGTTCTTGAGGAAAATGGAGCGAAACAGTTTCTATGCGATGATGATTTGTTTGACAACTTGAAGCAAATTTCAGATTGTTTGTCTCCACTTGAAGAAGCAGTCATTATGCTAAGCAATCATGAGTCAAACTTGCTCATTGCTGATGGTTCGATGAGATATGTGTTTGCTCAATTGCGCAAGAATGGATCTCCACTGGCACTAGAATTGCTTCAATCCCTCGAGGACAATCTTATTCCTCGCAGAAGCGAACAACTTGTTTCGCTCTTCAAAGTGCTTCATCATTGTTCATTTGATGTATTGAAGACTTCAGATACAATTTTCACGTACTCATCACCTGATTCTGTTGTCGAACTTGCTCAACATTTGTTTAATCGACTTTTTCAAAGTGACAACATTGCCAATGTTGATGATGATGTGGTTCATGCGGAAAATCTAATTTTTGACCATTCTCAAGATGAAGTGTATCCTAGTATTATTGAGGATTTTAATCATGAATTGAAAATAAGTGATTTCATCAATGAGGAGTTTGAACGAAACATTAGTCAAAACACAATGGCTTCAATTGACTTGGAGAATGAGTTCAAACTCATGGAAGTCAACAAACAGCTTACTGACAATTTGACTAAATTGTACAATTCCCTTGCAACGATTGACCCAACTTCCACTACTAGTGAGCAGACATTTTCGGTGGCCAATCTTGTCGTCTCGAAAGTACGTAACAAGAGTGAATGATATTATCGATGCTTTGGTTGTGCTGAAGTATTATTTCTTGAAGAAAGATAAAAGAGGAAAATATAGCACTCTGAAGCGAAAATTTGGAGAATAATATTTTGTTATTATTGATAAAAATTTATTTTAATTGTAATTTTTGGAAAAAAAAATTTATTATAATCATGATTACGTAGTTTATTGTAAATTGCACAAAATCTTATTCACGATTGACAATGATCGCTCAAACATCAGTTTTGTATGACATTTTTGGTATTTTGTATATTTTTTTGTACATTACAGTTCCTGTTCGCAATCCAATCAAAGTAATTAAACCACTTCAATCAAACTACATCTCTGGAGGACACAAACGACCTCGTCATGTGCTTTTTAAAGATGATGAAAATGAAGATGACGATGAAAACTCCTGTGCAATCTGTTTGGATCAACTGAAATACATCCAAACTCAAATTGGTCATCTCGATAATTGTTCGCACGTGTTCTGTGCTAAGTGCATTCACAAATGGCAAAATCAGGGTGTCAACGAGAGCTGTCCCGTGTGTCGGAAACGATTTACCAAAATACTGGTTTGGCCAAAACAAATACAAACTCAAGAGAAAAAGAAACAACTATTTGATCTCATCAATGGTGAAGTGCCTACAGACGAACGAGTTTACCGGGCTATGGCTAAATGTAAGATTTCCTTTAACCAATGTGTCAAATGTTAATTTTTAATTACAGGCGCGCAAAGATTTTTTCAAGACATTTGAGGGGAAAAACAATGCGGGCCCTTAAGATGAATCCGCAAAGTATGAAGGTTTTCCTGAAGAAACCAAAACCAAATTGGAATTGCTACATAATGACAGAAATGGCTGTTGAAAGAAGTGAAATGGTTACGAATGTTGGTTCGGAGAATACTGCACCTATTAACAGTGAAAACAATGTTTCTATTGCAACAAACCATCGTTTACGACCTCAAAATCCAATTGAGAATGTAAATATTTTACAAGCTCATAATTCTCACCCAATCTCAACCGATCCAACTTCACCCGACAATATCCGCGCAGCACATAGAATTGTAACATATATGAATGAGTTTAGAAATCGTAATCGTGAAACCAATGTATACTATACAGTTAGCAATGTTGCACCAAATATTGATCCGAACAACCTTAATCCAACCAATCCTACTGCAATCAACAATGCATCAGCAAACTCATCCATCAATATCCTCGCTTCAGAGAGCGACACATCTCAATTACACAATCCAAATCACATTCCTGTTATAACAATGATCCCAAACCATGTTATCGAAAATGGCAGAATTCAATCAAACGATCCATATATTGATTCTGATATTAGGAATTTAGCACCAATTATTGTTTCCACCAATCATAATCCAACTTATCATAGATTAACCTTGCCTGCACTGACTATACAAAGACTTGACTCGGACAGTTATATTGCATCTCTCTCTCAACGTATAGCCAATTTTGCATCATTTATGAATGCAAACAGAAATCATCGTGAAACCAATAGACATAATAATCAAGTCAATAACAATGATGCACAAAATATTCCTTCAGTCAATTCTAATCAATCTAATCTCAATCCAACAAATCCAACTGAAACCAACAATGTTTTACCAAATTCCAATAATGTTGTAACTAGGCAGAGATTCACCTTTGTTGCCGACCAACCAATTTAAAAAAAAGTTTCAAGATTTTCAGTTGTTTATAAATATCTAGGTGCACCTTCGATCAGGTGCACTTAATGCTTGATCTCTTTTCTTTTAAATTAATTATAATCTCAAATTTTAAAGTATTATATCGAAATGAGAGTTCCAATAATAAAAGATTAATTAATTACAATTTAATAATGATTATTGTTAATGACAAATTATTAATTTCGTATAAAAAATATATTAGAGAGAATCTTTAAGTCACATTACTACTCATTGATACATGTATATTAATTTTATCTATAAACAAAGTAAAATTCTCTTCATCCAAACCATATATCACCTTCTAGGACTCATACTCGAAGTGATCCGCATCACAATCATCTACAATCTATGTACAATCGCCTTTTCAGAGGAACCATTTCCCACAAAAGAATTCAATTTATCCGCAGCAGCCAACATCAAACCCAAATACGGTGGTGATGGTTTGAGTGGACGGGAAATGTACTCAGGATGGAATTGAACACCAACAAAGTATGGATGGTTCTTCAGTTCCATCACTTCCATACGCTCCAATGTAGAATCCTTGCCCACAAACATCATTCCAGTTTCCTCCAACTTGGGCACCACTTTCGGATTCACCTCATATCGATGACGATGTCGTTCGTAGATCTTGTCCGCTCCCTTGTACAGCTGATGCATGATTCCACCCTTTTGCACAAACTGGGTCTCACGTCTACCCACTCGCATGGTCCCACCCAGATCGCCACCATTGTGCTCGGGCATCTTCATCACAACTGGATTCTTCGTCTCTTTGTTGTGTTCCATCGATTCTGCATCCTTCATGTTCAGCACATTTCGACACATTTCCAGCACAGCACATTGATAGCCCAGACAAACACCCAAAAAGGGAATCTTCTCTTTTCGAGCATGTTCGATGGCGAAAATCATCCCTTCAATTCCTCGATCACCAAAACCACCAGGCACAATCAAACCCTTTGCACTGACCAACGATTGCCATGCCGCCAAGTACTTTTGAATGTCCGACTTCTTGGTTGCTATCTCCAAATCACAACCTTCAATATACGAAATGACCAACTTTCGATTAATCGCCAGTGCCGAGTGTTGCAGTGCTTTAATCACCGAAGCATACGAATCCTCAAATGTCGTGTACTTGCCAACCAGTGCAATCGTGATCTCCTTGTTCAAATTATCGAACTGATTAGCCAATTGGTGCCACTTGCTCAATAATCCACGGTTTGAAACGGTTCGGGTTTCAAGTTTCAATTTCTTCGAGAAAAACTCCACGAGACCTTGATTCTCAAGTTCGAGTGGCACACGATAGAGCGAGGACTGGTCGGACAAGTTGATCACCTGATCGAGATCAACGTTTTTAGTGTCGGAGATCTTTTGGCGAACTTCCTCACTGATGGCTTCCTCACTGCGACAAATGATCTAAAATATAATGAATCAATTAACATAAAAAAGAATTAAAAATTCATACTATTACCAAATCTGGGGATAAACCACATGCTCGAGATGTGCTAATGCTTTTTTGGGTTGGTTCTGTCCTGTGCTCACCAGTGGAGTTTGCTTTTGGCACCAAACTCACGTGGATACAGCAAAAATTGTCCTGTCCAACTCGACGGGCAAGTTGACGGAAAGCCTCCACAAAAGGCATACCTTCGATATCGCCAATCGTGCCACCGAGTTCAATGATGCAAATCTCCGGAACATCACCATTAACCATCGTGTCCACGCCCTCTCCATCGACAGTCGACTCATGAACCGGAATTTGTGCCACACGAATCACCCAGTCTTGAATTGCATTCGTCACGTGAGGAACAATCTCAACAGTCCGCCCCAAATAGTCTCCCCGTCTCTCTTTCTGAATCACTTGTTGAAAGATCTTTCCAGTTGTAATGTTATTGTCTCGATGCAGTTGAATATCAAGGAATCGTTCGTAGTTACCGAGATCCAAATCCACCTCTCCACCATCGTCCAACACGAAAACTTCTCCATGCTCAAAAGGAGAAAACAAACTCGCGTCAATGTTGATATAGGGATCAATTTTGATTGCGGTCACACAGAATCCCATCGATTTGAGCAGAGTTCCACATGAACTAGCAATAACGCCTAAGAATAAAATCTTATAGAATTACTGAATAAAATAAGGAAAAACGATAAGATAAACCTTTCCCAATTCCCGAAATGACACCACCTGTCACTAGAACGTATTTCATTTTTTATTACAGGCTTCAAAACCGAAGAATTAACTCCAATAATGAATAGCTAGATTAAAATAAAAGTGAAATGGGTGATGATTGGTAATATGATTGAAATGTGAAACGATCATTGGAAACTGTAGCTACAAACGCAAAATGTTTTGAAATGACGCGAATCACCTAAAGCAGCGAGAAGAGTCACTCTTTATAATGAAAACAAACTAGTGCAATTCAACTGTTGTCAGGCATTGGTTTGTTTTGATATCTATCATCATCAGTTCGATTACGAAAGCATGTTTACTTTTTTATAATCTGAATAACTATTGCCATTATAAACGTATAGAATTTCCAACGTTCGATTTACGATGCAATCCACGCATTCGCTCAAAGGATTGGAGAAAATGCTAAAACAAGTGTATTTACCAAATATGGAAACTGCTCTCATAATGAAAATTTGACTAACAAATTTTCTTGTTTGGATTTTTCTTCTACTGATTAATTAAAAGGTTAATTAAAAAATAATTCAAACAAAATTTTTGCAAGTCTATTTATTATTTACGACAATTCATTTTAAGCATCGTGTTTCATGAAGTCAATATATCATGATAATATTGGATAGATTAATATTGGCTCACTAAAAAGTTTTTTTATTTATTTGTTCCACAATCTGATTTTTATAAATATCTAATGATTATAATCTTGGACATATTTTAAAACTTTTTAAATTGAAAATTAAGGTTATTTTACATTAAATCATTCACAAATCAATTATATTTTACTGTAAAAGTGATTTTTGCTTTTGGTTTTGTTATAGTTGTAGGAAAAATAAAGGTCACTTAAACAATAAAAACTTTTAGTTTTTACAAAAAAAAATCAAACATTTCTATTTTATGTTTATTTAATAAAATAATAATTATTAGCTTAATGTTAAAAAATTTTGATCTTAAAACGTGTTAAATTTTGTAAACAAATTTAATGTTTGGTCAAAGTTTAAGGTCGCATTGAATGATCAATTTTTCGCTTCTTTGGTCTTACTCACCAACAATGTGAAACCTTCCTCATCCGAATCAAATGTTGCCTTATCGGATTCATCCTCTGACAGCTCATCGTCCCAATCATCTTCAAGTTTATCAATAGGAGTTCCTTTTCTCAAGAAAGAATTTAATTTATCCGATGCAGCCAACAGCAGTCCCAAATACGGTGGTGATGGTTTGAGTGGACGTGAGATGTATTCGGGATGGAACTGGACACCGACAAAGTATGGATGATCCTTCAGTTCCATCACTTCCATACGTTCGAGTGTTGTGTCTTTGCCAACAAACATCATTCCAGCTTCCTCCAACTTGGGCACCACCTTTGGATTCACCTCATACCGATTACGATGTCGTTCGTAGATCTTGTCCGCACCCTTGTACAGCTGATGCATAATCCCACCCTTCTGCACAAACTGAGTCTCACGTAGCCCCAAGCGCATGTTTCCACGCAGATCGCCACAATTGTGCTCTGGCATCTCCACCACAACCGGATTCTTTGCCTCCTTGTTTTGTTCCATCGATTCCGCATCCTTCATGTTCAGTACATTGCGACACAGCTCAAGAACAGCACATTGAAAGCCCAAGCAAACGCCCAAAAAGGGAATCTTTTCCTTGCGAGCATGTTCGATGGCGAGAATTTTACCTTCAATATCTCGACCACCAAAGCCACCAGGCACAATCAGACCCTTGGCACTGACCAGCAATTGCCAGGCTTTCAAGTACTTTTGAATGTCGGCATTCTTTGTGGCGTCCTCAAGGTCAGATCCTGAAATGAGTAAACAAAAGTCTTTTAACAAATTTACACCCAAACTCACCTTCAATATACGAAATGACCAATTTTCGATTAATCGCCAGTGCCGAGTGCTGCAAAGCTTTAATCACCGAAGCATAGGCACCCTCCAACTTTGTGTACTTGCCCACCAGTGCAATCGTAATCGTTTTATTCAAGTTGTCGAACTGATTCGCCAGTCGGCGCCACTTGTAGAGAATGCCTCGCTTAGGTACAGCACGGGTTTCGAGGTTGAACTTTTTCGAGAAAAAGCCAATCAGTCCTTGGTTCGCGAGTTCCAGGGGTAAACGATAGATGGATGTCTTGTCAGACAGGCAAATCACTTGTATGTCGTCTACTTTGCAAAAGTTTGAGATCTTCTGACGGACTATATCAGTGAAGCCTTCTTCGCTTCGGCAAATTATCTGTAAATATAATTTGAATATTGCAATCAAAAAAATCAAAATCCTCAAATCATTAAAACTTACCAAATCTGGAGTAAGACCCAAAGATCGAAGTTCCCGAATGCTCACCTCAGTGGGCTTAGTCTTGGGCTCAGCAATGGCCGTGGGCTTTGGGACCAGACTCACGTGGACACAGCAGAAATTTTCCTGTCCAACTCGAATGGCAAATTGTCGGAAAGACTCCACAAAAGGCATACACTTGATATCGCTAATATCACCACCGGGTTCAATGATGCAAATCTCCGGTGCATCAACATCGTTAGCCATCTTGTTCGAACCCTCTCCATCGACGTTCGACTCATTTACCTGAATTTGTGCAACACGAATCACCCAGTCCTGAATAGCTTTCGTCATGTGAGGAATAATCTGAACATTTAAATCTAGAAAATCTTCAGGTCTCTCTTTCTCAATCACTTGCCGAATGATCTTGCCAGTCGTGATGTAATTATCTCGATGCAATTTAATATCGAGAAACCGTTCATAATTTCCCAAGTCCAAATCCACCACTCCACCATCGTCCAACACAAACACTTCTCCGTGCTCAAAAGGAGAAAACAAACTGTCGTCAATGTTGATGTAGGGATCAATCTTGATTGCGGTCACACTGAATCCCATCGATTTGAGCAGAGTACCACAGGAACTAGCTACATCGCCTAATGATGAAATAGGATCTTTTAGAGAAAATTACAATATTGGAAAATGATAAGTCAAGCCTTTCACATCTCCAAATATGACACCACAGGTTACAAGAACGTATTTCATTTTGATTAGGAGAATTTCAGATCAAAAACAATTTCTAACTCAAAAACTGAATAATATGAAAACTTGATTAAAATTAAAGTGAAATGTGTTCAAATTGGTAATATAATTGAAATGTGAAACGATCATTGGAAACTGTAGCAACGAATGCAAAACGTTTTGAAATGACGCGAATCACCTAAAGCAGCTTGCTGGTCGACTGTCAGCAACCAGAAAAAAGCAATCGAGAAGAGTCACGCTTTATAAAGAAGACAAACTTCTAGGTATTGCAATGCAACTGTTGTTTGTTTAGTCAGCTATCATCAGTTCTATTACGAAAACATGTTTGCTATATGATCTGAATAGCAATTTCCATGGAAACGTACATTTCATTTTTATACGATCGATTTATGTGCAATATCTACGCATGCGCTCATGAGACTTGAGAATATGATCAATATGATATTTAGCTAAATATGAAAACTACACTAATATAATTTTGTTTTTAGCAACAATTTTTCATTGTTTCAGTACCAGTATTTCGAGTCAATAATTAAAAGGTTTATCATTAATCTTCTAAACAAAACGATCTCATATCCAGTTTTTATTTTAGACAATTTATTTTTATCATCGTGTTTCATGAAGTCATTGTGAAATTTTGAAAGTAATAATACTTTTATTAAATAGGTTATTATTTATTAATTTTTTTTTTGAAAATCCGATATTATACTGATGCTTGTATAATCTTGGAAACATTTTATAAATTATAAATAGAAAAAATAAAGTTTTTTTTTTCATAATTTAATCAATTTTATCACTAATATTTCCGTATAATTAAATTTTTGCGTTTCGTGTAGTTTTTCGGTTTACATAAAAGTCAAATTGATTATAATTCCATACCACATCTTCGTGTTCATATGCTTTGAACAAAGTTAAAGTAGAGATTAATTTTGATTGACTTTACGGAATACCATCGATTTGAGACGAGTTTCTCAAGAACCGGTTGCCTCTCCTGAAGAATTGAAATAATTTGATATATGTAACCATGTTATTTGAACAGATGTGTTATTGGTCAGACATAAAACTGATGGGAAAAGTTAATAGTTTTAACATCGGATTGCTTTCGTGGTTCTCTAAAAGGTCAAATAAAAATAATTTTTTTATGTTAATTCTAAGACATTCACATATATGACATGAGTTTGATGCTTTGATGGTTGTTTTTAAAAAAGGTATTTGTGTAACTCTACTATGAACGGTTGTTTTTCCAGATTTATAATGATTACAACTAATGATTACAACTAATGATTACAACTAATGCAGCAATGAATTTTATTTCTTACACTTGATTTCCTAATTTATAGTTTGGTATGTTAAACAAAACACAAAATGAGAATGGTCACATTATTAACAACCATTTAGACAATGAGCAACATGTTCAAGTTTTTGTGAACATTTGGAGCAGTAACAGTAAAACTCAAGTTGATATCTTCTTTTATTATCACATTCGAATTCAACTTGATTTTTAAATGGTTTCATCAAGTTTTTTAATGTTTCTAGGATTCTCTTTATACGAAGAAGTAGAAGTATATTGAAATGCTTTGTAATTTGTTGAAGCTCGTTTGAGTTCAAAAATTTCTTCAATGCTCTAAAAGTTTATCAAAGAAACAATTACTCTTGTCCATTTAAAACTATTCTTACTAGGAAAAATTGTTTTTATATTGTGATTTGATTGTATCTATAGGTTATTATTTTCATTCCGACATACCATTGTTTTATTATATGGTAAAAAAGCACAACTTGTTGAATCACTTTAGAGGTACACACCTCACAAGTTTCACTTTAAAAACTTTTTCAATGTCCAACAAATATTTTATCGCAAGTTTTCTATTGTTTAAAATAGCTGTACATTATATTTAAATGGTAAATTGAATTGAAAATATCTAAAAATACCTGCAACAGTTTTGTTTCTTTCTTAAATTCTTCAAATATACTATTCTTAATATATCTTTGTTTTCTCCGGACTAAAATAATAATATCACTTAATTTTATTATTTTCTAATTTTATTTTAATTGAGTTTGTTTAATAAATGGTTAAATATTTAGAAAATATTGCAATCATTCTGCAAGCTTACTCTTCATAACAGTGCTGTACTATTTTTTGAATATCCAAACATGTATTTATCTGGATTTTTGTATCCTTAGAGCTCTAAATTATTGCTCATTTGATTTGCTCATTTTATGATTAAGATAAAGTTTGCGTCAACATTTATTTATTATTATTCTTTGTAAAAGAAAATTTAGTAGTCTAAGTTATCGATTTAAAATGGTCTTTAAAATTTTGTTTCTTTTTCATAAATGCCATTATAATATTTTTGCATTCAATGAGTGGGTGAGAAAATGCATTGAGCCAATGAGCAACATGTTCGAATAGTTGAGCACAGTGCAGCAACAGTAAAGCTTAAGTTGATAGCTTCTTTTACATTGAGCGTTGGTTTATTTTAATAAGAAATTCATAGTTCTGTTTGTTTCTGAAATGTTTATACCTTATTTCTCCAACATTTAGACAAATTTTAAAGTAACACATAACGTAATTTAATTCAAAGTGTATTTTTATTGTTTGAATTTATTTTTGGTTAAAACGCTGAGAAGTTTGACTTGATGCACGCAGGTAAAGTCATGATTTACACCTATATTGGTCGTAAAGGCGAAGGCCCCAGGCGAGTCAGTTTTTTCGTACTTTTTAATAGTTATTTTTTTAAGTTTGAATATATAACTTATAGTCTTTTAGTTTTCCATGATATTAATTGTATGGCTTGTAGATTCAGTTTTAATTGTTTTACGTGCACGTTAGGGTGTCAAAAATTATTTTCATTTTAAAAAGGTCATTTTAATTTTAATTTTTTCTATTAAACCGATGAATAATAATTGAGCTTAAAGACATTTTTTTTGAATGCCAATAAGTATTTAGGGCCAATTTCGTTTTGTTAAGCGCCATGTTACATGGAGCATTTTTCAAAGTTTAATAAAAGGTAAAATTATTGTTTCAAGAAAATGTGTTCTTTCAAATGAACTTTATGAATGCGCAAAATAATTTTAATTTTAAGGATAACTTGGAAGTACCCTCTTATTCTACTTTTTGTACTAACATTTGTAAAACGTTTCAATGTTTCCTGAGCAAATCTATCCAATTTGAATTAAAAAGCTAGTAGCTTTAAGCTACCACGGAATGGTATTGACTACTATATATTAAACTGTGAGTCATCACTTTGGAATGTGACAAGGTTCAAAACACAACTCAACATTTGTTGATATTTACTTTAAATCAATTTTTTAATTTCTTCTAGTGTATAAAAATGTCCTTTTATTAAATTTTTGCTATTTGCTATAGTCTCATACTTAAATGCATTTACAACTATTCTTGTTTTAAACAAGCATTATGATATAAATAATTTAAACTCAAAGTAAGCTATTTTAAAGTAACGTTATTCCGATGCGATTTTCATCATTAGAAAGGTTTCCAAATAAGCAAGCACAAATTACTAATTTTCATTAAACAATAAAATGGCTAGTATCTTTTTAATTTTTTTTTGTAAAAAATGTAATTCTTATTTTTTTATTAGTTGCTAATTTTGTTAAAGATTGTAGGTTTATAACTTTAAATATATTATTTTTTCCAACAAATTCCCCACAGCAAATTCAAATGGTCAAACAACTTATTCAAGCATTAATTCCAAATATCAAAACACAAACGGATAATTGTCTTTCTTCAACACTAGAATGTTTATTATTTTGTTAATTTACAAAAATTGAGGGTTTTCGATCATGTTCTTATGTGTCTCGTGACTTCTTATGTAAAGGTTGAACTTTATCTAAATCGAAAGGCAGAGCAAATCATATCACTGTTATAAAAAAAAGTTAAGTTCAAAATTATACATGATTCAATTACCTGCTTCATAATATGTTGGATTTATTTTATAACTACGTACATAGTTTCTATATATATTTTTAAATATTGATTTTCAAATTCCTTTACTTCTTCTATGAACAGTTCTACTATATACTATATATGTTAGCGTCAAAGTCCGAATGCTCGGCATTTTCGAGAAATGCCGCGGCAAAGTCCGAAGTCATATGTGAAAATAGTTTGAACGGACTTTGCCGCGGCAGCTCCGGAAAATGCCGCGGCAAAAGTAAACTGTGCCTATATTTTTTCTCGGCAGAGTTAATTTTAAATCAATTAATATATGTTTTCCTAATATAAAAAACCAAACTAATCACCAAAAATAAACAAAAAAACAAATTTATTGTTTAAAATAAAAATAACACCAAAAGAAAATTAGCAAGATTGATAGTTTTTACATCGTTTACAATATGATCTGAAAAATATATGTTTAGCCTAATTTTATGTCTAATTATTGATTTTTTAAATAATTTTTGTCTTAGCCTGACTCAAATTTGGATTTTAGTTAATTTCTAACATTTATTTCGTAGAAAAGTATTAATTGAATATTTTTAAACAAAACATTTAAACAAAAAATTTGTTTTGCCGAATACGATTCAGGCATAGCGTACTTTGCCGCGGCATTTTCCAATAATGACGCGGCAAAGTAAATCAAATTATTTTTTAAAAATATGATTTCGGACTATGCCGCGGCAAAGTCAGAAGTGCCGGCAATCGGACTTTGACGCTAACATATATATGCTAAATGCAGAATGCAGTAGGAAGAGTACAGCAGTGTAGCCTACATTAAGTATAGTGAAGCATAGGAAAAGTAGCAGCGAAGAAGAATGAAGGCCAGCAGAACGTTTCTGCAGCAACTGAAATCAAAACATTGGCTCACTACTCTTTTACTGCTGCAGTAACGAGAATAATTCATTGAGAATGTAGTGAATTATTGGAATTTTGAAACGATCTTCACGTATTTTCATATTTCTGACTTACTATAAATGAAATTGGTCTAATCTTTCTATTTTAATATTTCTCAACTGTATTTTGGTAATATTATAATTTAATTTCAATTTGTACTAATATTTGGTTTTTTTTCTAAAAGTGGTTTCCAGAATATTTAATTTTCTATTATAAAATATTACCATGAAAAAAGACCGAGATAGAATTTTATCTAAATTCCTCTGTCCCTTGTGTGAGTCCACTCAGCCCGGCAATGGCTGTCCCTTTGGTCATCGGCCTCCACCTGAATCGAAACAATTTGAACATTTGTTGTTGGTGGATCCTAGTTACAAGTGCCCACTAAAGCCACTGCCACCCTACTGTTGTGCATCTTACCTTGCACTGAAATGTTCCAAACGTGAGTACTCCTTTCAGTGTGGTGCTCATTCGAGTGCTGAGATACTGACTCGATGTGAAGATGGATTTCATATGGAGTTGAGTGAGGTGGACAATTTGCAGTTGTTTGCACAGAAGATGGCTAAAGTGCTCTTGGGAGCTTCTAATATTTGTCAATCGGATTCTAAATTTGTTGGACTAGGTATGTTTGACCATTTTTTTCACTTAAAAATGATTATATTTTTGCACATTACAGTTCCTTTTCGTAATCGAATCGACATTCAAAAACCAATTCCGCCAAATTATATCTCTGCAAGACACAAACGATCACGTCTTCAGCTTGCTAAAGATGATGATGGAAACAATTATGCTGGAAATTCCTGTGCAATTTGTTTTGATCAACTGACCAACAATCGATCCCTATTTGGTCACCTTGAGAATTGTACCCACGTGTTCTGTGCCAAGTGCATTCACGAATGGCAAAATCGAGGTGTCAATAAGGGATGTCCCGTGTGTCGGAAGCGAATTACCAAAATTCTTGTTTGGCCAAAGTTAATGAAAACTCAAGCTAAAAAGAGAAAACTATTTGATCTCATCAGTGGTGAAGTGCCATCAAACGAAAGAGTTCACATTCAAATGAAAAAAAGTATGTATAGATTATTATGTATTATATTATATTTTTATTAAATTAATTAAATAATTTTTTATTAAACAATTTTATGTTTATAATTATCATTTACAGGTACACTTGAATACTTCGCGACACAAAGTGGTGAAATGATGCAAGCCAAACTGATGGATCTTATTAGTATGAAAATGTTTCTGAAGAATCCAAGGCCCAATTGGCATTGTTATGTATTACAAAAATTGGCTATTGTTGGAAGACATAGTAACAGGATTGTTAGGACGCACTATCGTAGAGTTAGATCTCGAGTGACGAATGCTGCAGGAACATACAGTGAAGACATCAATGTTGCTGCTAATCAGAATCGAGTCGTAAGATCAACGATGGAACTCAGACCAAGGTCAATCCCTGACAATGTTGCAGAAAACAATGTAGCATCAAGCGCAAACATTAACCAATCTACCGAAAGCAATATCTCCTTAACACAAAATTACAATCAAAATAATATTACAGCAAACACTGTTCCAGCAATTCAAAATCTAAACAATAACAAATCACCATTAGAGCCAAGTCCAAGGTCTAACCCCATCAATGTTGCACCAAACTCAAACGATAGCCAAACTTCTGAAATCAGCATATCCAGAATGCAAAATTCCGACAATGTAGCAATTAGTGTTAATAATACTAATGCAACCCATGCTGGATCAAATAATTCAACTGATACAGATGTGAATGGTTTTGATCTATTTGGAATTAGACAAAGAGCCCTAGCTAATCAGTTTATTTCATGTTGAACTAAAAACTAGTAACAATGAAAAACGATTTTATGTATTTCTCGATATTTACCGTCACATTGTTAAATATTTTATTGTTTATATATGAAATATAATTTGTGAATATAAAAATATATAATTATTACAAAGTGTAGAAGTTATGTTTCTAAATTGATAATATATGTTTTTAAATTAATTAGATTAAAATAAAATCATTCTTTTTAATTATTTTTGATTATTGAGCATACAATTTGGATCACATCATCAATTCATTGTGATCCTAATCGAGACAATGGTTAATATTTTTCATAAATAAATTTTTCTTTTACATTTTGTATTTAATTCGAAATTTATTTGACTATTTTCTTAATTAATTATCTGCCGTTTCTATTCTAATGAAAAAAATATTACAGGACCTGTTATAGTGGACAGTTTTAAAGGTTAAAAACAAATTTTTACTCTAGAACACCATTAAAAAATATCTGTCTCATCCATGAATTTTTAAACTTAATTGTTGTATTATTACAAAAACAATATTTATTTTAATAAACGACTTTAATTGTTTTTATAAAAAGATCGTATTATTGTTACAAAAATTGTCCACGGTACTTCTTTTGCAAAAAGCTATCATGATTAGAATACAGAAAAACTGTTTTTTAAGAATAATTAATAAATTCATTTATAACTTTAAAAGAAAACTTTTTCAAATCACATCTTTTGGATGGATTATCGTGGTTACATAATAAAGGTCAAACAAATTTTATCTTTAACATTACAGATTACAAAATTATTGCTAATTTTATTTCTCTCAAGTGTTTTAGTTGAATTGCTTCTCTTGTTGTGTTCCGAAATTTCTGGATAGTTTGGAATTGTATGTAATAAATAAAATTCTTCTTTCGAGAATCACCTAACGGACTTAAAAAAGGTTTCTTAAAATAAACAAACACTAACCAATTATTAGTAATTAATAAATAAAGAATTTATTGCATTTAACATTATCAATATTTTTTATTTTAGAAAAATCTAAATTAGTTTATGTATTTTTAAAATTTTCATATTCTAAAACATTATCTATGAACATTTCTATTCTCTGGAAACAACTGCAGTAGGCAACTGCCAGTAAAAGTAGCAGAGTGAATAGGAGGAGGAGTAGCAGTGAAGGAGAGGAGAGGGTGAGCAGAGCGTTCGGCAACATCAACAACATCAAAACATTAGCTCACAGTCGCTCTCAAACAGCGACAGTAACAAGAAAAATTCACCAAAAGAAGTGAATTTTTGACATTTTGAAACGATTTTCACATCTTTATATATTTCAGTCTCCTGTACAAATCGTTATTTTGATATTATCATTTAATTTTAAAATTTCTCAACTGTATTTGGGTAAAGTTTTAATTGTTTTTATATGATTTCCATTATTAATATTTTTTCCTAGAATCGTTTTTGTAATTGTGATTTTCTTTTAAAAATAACGTAATGGAAGACACCAAAATTGAAGGACAGGAAATTTTATTTAAATTCCTCTGTCCCTTCAACTGTGATTCTACTCTACCCAACAATGGCTGTCCCTTTGGTCATCGGCCTCCACCTGAATCGAAGCAATTTGAACATTTGTTGTTGCAAGATGCGAGTTTCAAGTGCCCACTAAAGCCACTACCGCCCTACTGTTGTGCATCTTACCTTGCACTGAAATGTTCCAAACGTGAGTACTCTTTTCAGTGTGGTGCTCATTCGAGTGCTGAGATACTGACTCGATGTGAAGATGGATTTCATATGGAGTTGGGGGAGGTGGACGATTTGAAGTTGTTTGCACAGAAGATGGCTAAAATTCTTTTGGAAGCTTCAGAGTTTTGTAAATCAGATTTTAAATCGCTTGATGGTTCGCGTAAGTTTTTCTGATTTTTGTATCAACTATAAAATTAATTATATTTTTTGTAAAGTTCCTGTTTGCAATCCAATCGAAGTACTAAAGCCTCTACCATCAAATTACCTACCTACAGGTCAAAAACGACCTCGTAATGTGCTTGTTGAAGATGATGAGGAGGATGATGATGATGATCGTTTCTGTGCCATCTGTTTCGATTCACTAAGCAACAATCAATCACTATTCGGATTACTTGAGAATTGCTCTCACGTATTCTGTGCCACGTGCATTCACAAATGGCAAAATCAGGGCACCAACGAGGACTGTCCCGTTTGCCGCAAACGTATTACTAAAATTCTCGTTTGGCCAAAACTACTACAAACTCAGGTGAAAAAGAAGCCACTCTTTGATCTCATCAGTGGTGAAGTGCCCACAGACGAACAAGTTGACCGAGCCATTGACAGTGGTATGCAAAATTTCAATTAACCGTTAACCCGTTTGTCTAATGTTTATTTACAGGTACACCAACATTCTTCAGATCTGAAGGTAAAATAATGCGAGCCCACAGGATGAATCTTGAGAGTATGAAGGTGTTCCTAAAGAAACCCAAACCAAATTGGATTTGTTACGTAATGATAGATATGGCTTTTGAGGGCAACTTTAGATTGGTCATGGCTCCCAATGGCAGATTGCGAGTGACAAATGAACCAACGACAAACCAGGAAGTAGCAACAGCCAATGTTGGAGTTAATCGAAATCAAAATAGAAGGACAATTACAACTAGAAGTTATATCTCGAGAATGTCCAATCAAAACGATATTAATCCTGCAAACAATGTTGTTTCAAATCTAAATAGCAGAACAATGGTGCTCAGATCAAGGTCCATACCCATTAACATTGCTACCAACAATGTTGAACCAAACACAAACACAAATCACCAAACTATTGAAAGCAACATATCACGAGAGCTCAATCCAAACAACAACAACAATATTGCTGCAGCAGACAGATTAACTCGTTTGGTTGCGAGTTTCAACCAAAGTGCTACAAATACCATAAATTTACTGAGAAATAATCAACACCAATCTTCGGCCTAATTCAACAAGAACTCAAAAATAGCATCAATGAACTTATGAAGCAACTTTTAAAATGTTTTTTTCTAATCTTAATTGTAATAAGATTTAATATATAAGAGATATTTTTTGTTTGTTAATTTTAAATGTATAATATTATTCTCATTGAATAATACAACTTATAAATTTAAATGCTGAAATGGTGAATCAAATATTCAATGTGATTTAATAACAAATTTATTTTTTAATTGCTGACTTTTTCCTGCATACGAATAACACTTGTTTATCAGTTTAGCAACTACCAAACTGCGCTTACATCTTTTACCACAAACAAATTCACACAAAATCCAATACATATAATATTCTTACGATTGCAAAGTGTGAGTTACGTAAAAGGTCAACAATACTCAATTTTCTCTGGATAATTAATTTTGATTCTGTGATATTTATAAAATGCATAGTAGAAGTTGGTAGGCTTGATTAGGTTTATACGGTAAATTTCGAAATCTTAATTCGATGGTGCACTACACTCTATCATTTTTTCACATAGCAATGTAATGTTTAAAGGTAAAAATTTTCAAATCGTTAAATTAATTATTTCGTTTGAATTTGTCATGTTCTTAGTTCAATTTCTAAATCAACAAAAGTTAAAAGCTTAAATGTCATTGAATTTTTTTTAAATGAAAATAAGCTTTTCGTTGTTTTTAAATAGACTAGTTTCTATGTTTTTTAATAAATTCAAACTATATATGTATATATACAAGACAAAGATTCGAAAGTTTCGATTTCTTCAGTTAAATTTAAAGGTAATTTGATATTTTTTAATGTGTATTCTGCTGAAATATGCTCCTGTCCTGTTCTGTGTACATTCAAATGTATGACCCATCATCTGTGAACGTTCCCTTCACTCGTGTATATACTGTAGTACTTACCCTCTCATTGTTATTGTATGCTAAGACGGCGTGCTCGCTGGTCTGAATGTATTATTGTATTATTGGAATGATTGCTCATATTGATTGATTAAACGTTATTTAATCTATGTATTGGTGTTGATTCGTCACGTTATCAGCACGATGACGCCTCTACCATCGTTTCTGTTTGCAATGATTAATTTGGACGAAGAATTTCGACCTTCGACAATGACTGTATTGCTACTCATCGTATTGATTTTCGGCACCTTGTACTCGTATATTGTGCATCAACGTTCACTCCTGCAACTAGCTCAATCAGCTCAGTTATCGGCCCAGTTTTCGCCAAATCAGTTGCAGTATTGTGGTGAAAACTCAATTGTTCAGCTCAACCAGTACAACTTCAAGAGTTGGCACTATTGTCTGCGTGATGAAATCGTAAGTGAAGGATGCTTGGCTGCACTTGAACAACCTCTTGAGGAATATGATCATCGTAACATGCGAGCAATGACCAAAATATTGAATAGTGTCCCGGACCATATGCATGGTCATTTTGGAAAGTCATACATCGCGTATGAAGCTGTCAACAAACTTCGAGAAAAGTACGGAAATTTGGATGTGTGGAAGCTACGTAAGCTTCAGGAAGACATCAAGGAAACAAAACTGACAAAGTTTGATAAGGAATCGATGGATGAGCACATCAAACTCATTGAAAGGAAATTTGTGGTTCTTGTGAACAACAATGCGGAAGAAAGCGAGCTCGTTGGACTGTTTCTGGATACTCTTCCCGATAACGAGGAATGGAAACCATTCAAACGGCAATTCACAATAGGGAAGCATCTGATTAAAGATGTTTATGCAGATCTTGTGAAATATTCTAAAGAAATTGACAAATCCCGCAAGCATAAAGCTCTGTTCACCCGTTCTACTTACAGATCTAAGCCGCCGCTACCTAGGAAAGCTCAGGAAGCAAAGTTTAATGGAAGCAATGCCCAGTATGTGTCTAGTTCGTTCAATTCGTGGGTGATCGATTCTGGAGCCGGCAAAAACTACGCCAGATCTGCTAAAAATCTTGTTGCTGTTCGTGAAGTTCGAAATTCATCTGTCGCCCTGGCTGATGGTTCGGTTTGTGAAGTGTACCAGGCTGGTGATAAGTTTTTGCACACTGGAAACTCGACCTTGAAACTATCAAATGTTCACGTGTCTCCTGCGTTTGAAGAAAATCTGATTTCAGTTAGTCAACTAACCTCGAGTGGATTCAGAGTATTGTTTGAGGAAAATGCGGCTTTTGTGTTCAAGGGAAAGGAAGTGTATTTGAGGGCTCAGCGCGTCAACAACTTGTATCGGTACTTTGAAAATAAGGATTCAGTCTATTGTGTCAAGAAAATTGACTACCACAGTTGTTTTGGACATCCAGGTCCTCAAAAGATGAGAGTTCTCCAGAAAAAGTACCCAGAAGTAAAGTTGAGTGCTCCTGAGAACTGTATTGTGTGCAAAACTGCCAACATGCGACAGAGCTCGTATTTGCCATCGGAAATTCGAACGACCAAACCTTTGGAGTTGATTCATGCAGATCTGTGTGGTCAAATGAAGTACATTGGATATGATCACTCTCGTAACTTTGTTGTGTTCACTGATGACTATTCTCGGTACATGGAAACTTACTTTCTCAAGGGGAAATCATCGAATGAAGTTGTGGAAGCGTTCAAAGAATACAAAGCTCGAATGGAGAAACGATTTGAGGAACGCATTCGAGAAGTGATCGAAATCAGAACTGATAACGGCGGTGAGTTTGGTGGTGAATTTGAAACTTTCTTGAAGAGCGAAGGGATTAATCACCAGACCTCCACTCCATATTGTCATCAACAAAATGGTGTAGCGGAACGATCCATTCAAAAACTGGAGTACACTACCAAGGTCTTGATGTATGAAAGTTGTTTGCCTGACCGTTATTGGCCTGAAGCTGTTCGCACAGCCACATATCTGGAAAATCGTAAGCCTCATTCTAGGCTTGGAGATAAGACTCCTTTGGAAGTAATGTTTCCGTTGACTTCGAATGTGAATGTAAAGAATATGCACATGTTTGGATCTACTGCCATCTCTCTGATTCATCCAGAGAACCGGAAAAGACAAGTAAGGGGAAAATTTGAAGCGAATGCTGAGCATCTTGTGTTTGTTGGGTATGAAATGAACGGAAATGGTTATCGACTTCTTGACCCCAAAACATCACGAATTGTACAGCAGAGAAAAGAACATGCGCACGTTCTTGATGGAGACTTCTACTTCTGTAAGAATCGGCCGAGTGATGAGAAAGAATGCGAATGCCAAGCCATGAGGGAAGACATCTTCCCTAGTTTTGAAGTGAGAGATATTCATGTGTCAATTGGGATTTCAGGGGGAGGTGAAACAGTCGGAAATCCAGTTGAAAATGAAGATCAACCTACCGAACCAGAACATACTCCAACGACTGAACCAGAAGCTAGTGACTCTGCCGTAACGGAACCTAATGTAACGACTGAACAAGAACGAACTGCTTCTACTGTACCGAAATCTATTGCAACGACTGAACCAGAACGAACTGCCCCTACCGTACCGAAATCTATTGCAACGACTGAACCAGGGCCGACTGCCCCTACCGAACCGAAATCGACTGTAACGACCGAACCAGGGCCGACTGCCCCTACCGAACCGAAATCGACTGTAACGACCGAACCAGAGCCTACAGCCTCTACTGAACCGAAATCGACTGTAACGACCGAACCAGGGCCTACTGCCTCTACTGAACCGAAATCGACTATAACGACCGAATCTGAATCTACTGTTCTTAATCTGCCAGAAACTATTGCTATGACTGAACCTTCCACTCCGATTGTACCAAATGCACCCGTTGAATTTAAACTTGATGAAAGTGTTTTGAAGAAATTTAAGGATGAAATTGAACAAACATGTGTAAAGACTTTAGAAACTTCTGTGCATGTTGACTCAACTGAACAAACCAATGAATCGAGTAGTGGAGGTGATGAAGGAGAAACGCTGCCTAGACGATCTGGCAGAACTAGAAGTAAACCTGACAGGTTTGGTGATTGGGACACCGATTCAGATACTGATTCTGCTAAACTCGCCCGTGATGCCAAACAATGCCATGCTAAGGGAATTAAGATTCCACTAACGTTTGAAGAAGCCATGAACTCAGAACATGCAGACTATTGGCTCGAGGCCTGTAACGACGAACTGAAATCATTGATGGAACATCAAACTTACGAATCAGTGGAACGACCCAAAGACAAGAAGGTCATCTCGACCAAATGGGTGTTTGACATCAAAGTGCAGCCAAATGGACTTGTTGATCGATTCAAGGCAAGACTTGTTGCTCGTGGATTTAAACAGAAGAAAGGAATTGATTACGATGAAACCTTTTCACCTGTGGTCTCATTTGCCGCAATTCGTCTACTACTCGCTATGGCAGCATCACAAAAGATGCTTGTGCATCAGATGGACATCAAAACTGCTTTCCTGAATGGTGAAATCGACAAAGAAATTCATGTTGAACCAGCACCTGGATTTGTGGATCGTGGAAAGGTGTGGAAACTGTTCAAGAGTCTGTATGGTCTCAAGCAAGCACCGAAGTGTTGGTTCGAGAAAATGAACGAGATCTTCGCTAAAATGGGATTCCATCCGATTCGATCTGAGAGATGCATCTACGTGCGCAGAGATGGAAATGAATTGACGTACATTCTGGTATATGTTGACGATTTGCTGATCATAACGCGCAACATTGATCTATTGAACCAGATAAAGAAGGAAATAATGGAACTTTTGGAAGTGAGGGACCTTGGTGAAATCAGCAGATTTCTCGGTGTTAATTTCAAGAGATTGCCTGACAACGACATGTTCACTATGTCACAGGAATCGTATATTGAGGATCTTTGTGAACGTTTCGACTTGGATGGTGCCAACACAAGTGACAAGCTCCCATCAATGGACACGATCGACCTTTCGAATGAACCCATTGACGAGTACTTTGAAAGTGATACTCGAAGCATCGTTGGAGCGCTTTTGTTCATTGCAAACATGACCAGACCTGACATCAGTTCAGCTGTGAGTTACATCTCTCGTTATCTCCACAAGCCAAATCAGAAAGTGTGGAAATACAGTCGTCAAATCTTGAACTATCTTCAGAGTACCAAGAACTTGAAACTGCACCTGGGAAACAGAGATGACTCAAACCTAATGGCTTATGCGGATGCTAACTTTGCACCTATTGGAGACAGAAAATCTCAGTCCGGGGGTGTTATTCGTTTCAACGGAACTACTGTGAACTGGTTCAGCAAGAAACAGAAAACCGTCAGCACCTCGACTGCTCAAGCGGAATATATCGCACTTGCTGCTGTGGCGACCGAAATACTTTGGTTCCATTTGTTGTAGGATACCGAGAATGATCACACAGATCATTAGGGATTCACACAGAATCATGTTTCACAAAAAAACACTCAGAAAGAAAGAAGAAAGAAAGGTTTATTGAGACACGAGCTCGATGTTACACAAACATGACAAGTGAGCAGCAAACATCTGCTTATATAGTGGATGGAAGGTTCGAGAAGCGTCTGGAAAATTTCGCTTCTAGATCTTTCTACATGTTTCTACTTTTAAAATCTCGAATGTTCTCGATGTTTCTATACATTACATGTTTGTTCTAAATGTTCTAGAATGTTCTAGACTGTACAGGAAGATTCCAGACAAACCTAATCATATATCTCAACACCAGCAACTGTTGGAAGAGTTGTCAGTGCCTGTTCAATACCCGACGACCATTTATGAGGACAACAAACCAACGATATCGATTGCAGAAAATCAGAAGGGAAACTCAATGGCCAAGCACATTGATATTCGAATGCACTTCATCCGAGATTATCTGATGAAGGGATTTCTCAAAGTGATTCACGTGGATACCACGAAACAGCTTGCTGATGGACTGACAAAGACGAAATCCGGATCAAGAGATGCAGCTCAACTTCTCGGAACTCTACCTAATCAGACCGTCCAGGATCAGGGGGTGTGCTGAAATATGCTCCTGTCCTGTTCTGTGTACATTCAAATGTATGACCCATCATCTGTGAACGTCCCCTTCACTCGTGTATATACTGTAGTACTTACCCTCTCATTGTTATTGTATGCTAAGACGGCGTGCTCGCTGGTCTGAATGTATTATTGTATTATTGGAATGATTGCTCATATTGATTGATTAAACGTTATTTAATCTATGTATTGGTGTTGATTCGTCATATTCAATTATAAATGATTTCTCTAGAAACAACTGCTGTCTGCAGTAGGCATCTGCCAGTAAAAGTATACATAGCTATATCAGAGTGAAGAGGAGGAGGAGTACCACTGCAGTGAAGGAGAGGGTGAGCAGAGAGTTCGGCAACATCAACAACATCAAAACATTAGCTCGCAGCCGCTCTCTAACTGCGACAGTAACAAGACAAATTCACCAGACAAAGTGAATTTTTTTGTCATTTTAAAACGATCTTCCTATCTTTTATAGATCACTGTCCCCTGTACAAATCGTTATTTATATATTATCATTTCATTTTAAGATTTCTCTACTGTATTTGGGTAATGTTTTGATTGTTTTTACTATTATTAATATTTTTTTCTAGATTCTTTTTTGTGTTTTATTATTTTCTTTGAAAATACACTAATGGAAGATACTAAAATTGAGGGTCAGCAAATTTTAATCAAATTTCTCTGTCCCTTCAACTGTGACTCCACTCTGTCCAACAATGGCTGTCCCTTTGGTCATCGGCCTGCACCTGAATCGAAACAATTTGAACATTTGTTATTGGTGGATCCTAGTTACAAGTGCCCACTAAAGCCACTACCAGCCTACTGTTGTGCATCTTTCCTCGCACTGAAATGTCCCAAACGTGAGTACTCCTTTCAGTGTGGTGCTCATTCGAGTGCTGAGATACTGACTCGATGTGAAGATGGATTTCATATGGAGTTGGGTGAGTTGGACGATTTGCAGTTGTTTGCCCTCAAGATGGCTAAAATTCTATTGGAAGCATCGGAGTTTTGTAAATCAGATTTTAAATTGTTGGATGATTCCGGTAAGATTCGTTTTTTTTGTATTAACCAAAAAAATTAATTATATTTTTTTGTAAAGTTCCTGTTTGCAATCCAATCGAAGTACTAAAGCCTCTTCCATCGAATTACCTACCTGCAGGTAAAAAACGACCCCGTCATGTGCTTGTTGAAAATGATGTTGATGAGGATGATGATGATCGTTCTTGTGCCATTTGTTTCGATCCACTGAGCAACAATCGATCTTTATTCGGATTACTTGAGAATTGTTCACACGTATTCTGTGCCACCTGCATTCACAAATGGCAAAATCAGGGCACCAACGAGGACTGTCCCGTTTGTCGGAAACGGATAACTAAAATTCTGGTCTGGCCTACACTACTACAAACTCAGGTGAAAAAGAAGCCACTCTTTGATCTCATCAGTGGTGAAGTGCCCTCAGACGAACGAGTTGACCGAGCAATTGATAGTGGTATGCAAAATTTCATTAACCGTTAACCCATTTGTCTAATGTTTAAAATGATTTACAGGAATACCAACATTCTTCAGATCTGGTGGTGAAATTAAGCGAGCTCATCGAATGAATCCCGAGAGTATGAAGGTGTTCCTGAAGAAACCCAAACCAAATTGGAATTGTTACGTAATGACAGATGTGGCTGTTGAGGGCAACTTTAGATTGGTCATGGCTCCCAATGGGCGAGTGCGAGTGACAAATTCTCCAATAACAATAAACCAGGAAGTAGCAACAGCCAATGTTACAGTTAATCGAAATCAAAATAGAAGGACAATTACATCTAGAAGTAATAACTCAAGAATATCCAATCAAAACGACATTAATCCTGCAAACAATGTTGTTTCAAATCTAAATAGCAGAACAATGGTGCTGAGATCAAGGTCCATTCCCATTAACATTGCTACTAACAATATTGAACCAAGCACAAATCCTCAAACTACTGAAAGCAACATATCACGAGAGCTCAATCCAAACAACAACAATAACAATATTACAGCAAACAATGCTGCAGCAGACAGATTAACTCGTTTGGTTGCGAGTTTCAACCAAAGTGCTTCAAATACCATAAATCTACTGAGAAATCATCAATGGCAATCTTCTGACTAATTCAACAAGAACTCAAAACTCCCATAAAACTAATTTTTAAAATAACTTTAAATGTTTTTTTTATTATTTACAATATATTAAAATTTTTGTTTAAATACTTAGTTTAATTTGAGATATTAAAAATTATTAATATTGATTAAAATTTATAAAATTATATGTTCACTAAATGGTGTTTTTAAATGGTGAATCAAATAATCAAATGCGATTTACCAAATGGTTAATCATAATGTGCTGATAATTTATTTTTAAAGTTTATTTTAAAATTAATGATTTATTCTACGTATATCTAAAATTTTATATCGGCAACGAAAATTATTCCTGATAAATCAATAAAATGTCATTAAAATTATTTTGGACATTTACATCGATTCGACACCGGTAATACAAATTTTAATTAAAGGAAATCAATTTTTTTAAATATATTTTTTTAAATATTGGAATATTTAAAAAAAATTCACTTCATCTATGAAAGTATTTTCTAAAGCTTAATATTAACGACAACCACTGCAGCAGGGAAAGTAGCTGAAGAGGAGGAGGAGGAGGAGGAGGAGGTGGAGGAGTAGCAGTGAGAAAGGGAGAGGGTGAGCGTTTCAGCTGTAAACATGATCAAAACATTGGCTCACAACGCTTTGTCCCACTGCTGCCAAAACTTGAAAGATTTAAAAAAAGTGAATTTCAATGTATTTGAAAATGTTTTCACGTGCCTCTAATACTCATATTTTTGTCAAAATTGGGTTTTATATCTTATTTTAAGATATTTCTACTTGTTGGTAATGTTTTTGGATAGTTTTGTACTTGCATCAAGTGTTTTTATATTTAATTGTATTATATTTATGTTTAATAATAATATTTTGATTTATTTATATTTTCGTGTACCAGATTTTTTATTTTTTATAAAGAAAATCACAATGGATCAGAAGCGTCAACAATTTTTATCAAATTTTATCTGTCCCTTGTGTGAGTCCAATCAGCCCGACAATGACTGTCCATTTGGACATCTGTCTGAATCGGAATTGTATCTTCAGACAATTGCGATGAGTATAAATCCTGACTGGGGCAGACTAAAACTATTACCACCCTACTGTTGTGCATCTTACCTTACATTTTCATGTTCCAAACGTGAGTACTCCTTTCAGTGTGGTGCTCATTCGAGTGCTGAGATACTGACTCGGTGTGAAGATGGATTTCATGTGGAGTTGAGGAAAATGGACGATTTGCACATGATTGCACAGAAAATGGCTAAAGTGCTGTTTGGGGCTTCGGAGATTTCGGATTCGAAATTGGTTGGTCTGGGTAGGTTTTTGTTGTTTTTTGTATTACTCATAAAATTAATTATATTTTCCTATATTATAGTTCCTGTTTGCAATCCAACCGAAGTATTGAAACCACTTCAATCAAATTCCATCTCAAAGGGGCACAAACGACCCCGTCACGAGCTAATTAAAGATGATGATAAGGATGACGACAATGAACGTTTCTGTGCCATCTGTTTGGATCAACTGAAACCCCATCAAATTGGTCATCTCGACAATTGTTCACACGTGTTCTGTGCCAAGTGCATTCACACATGGCAAAATCAGGGTACAAATGAGGACTGTCCCGTGTGTCGGAAGCAAATCACCAAAATTTTGGTTTGGCCAAAACTGCTACAAACTCAGGAGGAAAAGAAACAACTCTTTGATCTCATAAGTGGTGGAGTACCCTCAGACGAACGAGTTGACCGGGCAATGTCCTACGGTATATATAATTTTTCTTCAACCTATTTGTCTAATGTTTACTATCATTTACAGGTACACCAACAACCCTCACGACATCTAAGGGCAAAACAATGCGGGCCCTCCAGATGAATCCTGAAAGTATGAAGGTGTTCCTGAAGAAACCAAAACAAAATTGGAATTGTTACGTAATGACAGAATTGACTGTTGAAAGAAGTGAAAGGGTACCGAGTGTTGGTTCGGAGACTACTGCAGCTCGTACTAACAATGAAAACACTGTATCTAGGGTACAAAACATCGTTGCAGCTCATAGATTAATGACACAACATTCGAATATATATCAGTCACTACAAATGGCAAGGGCTAGTAATGATGGTCCAAACAATGCTGCAACAAACAATGCTGCAACGAACAATGCTGCAACGAACAATGCTGCAACCAATCCTACTGCAACCAACAATGCTCCACCAAATATTAATAGTCAAAATACCCATAACAACTTTTCCCAAGTACCCAATCGTGATTGGCCTGTCACAGGACCCAATACTAATGCAACAACCAACGCAGCAACCAATCCTACTTCAACCAACAACGCTCCACCAAATATTATTAGTCAAAATACCCAAAGCAACATTTCCCAAGTACCCAATCGTGGTTTTCCTGGCACGGGACCCAACAATGGAAGAGCTCAAATAAATACTAGATATGTTTATGCGGATTTAATTGACTCCTCCGGAGCTCGCTTACCCGTGCGTATGGCTGTGCCTCCCGGTCAGCTAACTGTAACCAATGCTGCTACTAATAATTCTGCCATAAATAATGTTTCAACAAATTCTACAGCAACGAACACTACTCGTATTTCCAATAATGTTGCTGGTTCAACTCCAGATAGATCCAACATAGCACAAAACAATGCTTTGACCAATAATAATGCAACAACCAACGCAGCAACCAATCCTACTGCAACCAACAATGCTCCACCAAATATTAATAGTCAAAATACCCAAAGCAACATTTCCCAAGTACCCAATCGTGGTTGGCCTGTCACGGGACCCAATAATGGAATATCTCAATTAAATACTAGATATGTTAATGCGCATATAGTTAACACCACCGGAGCTCGCATTTATACAACACCCGTGGGTGTGCCATTGCCAATAGCTTGGCCAACTCACTCTCAACCAACTGAAACCAATACAGCAACCAACAATTCTGCCATAAATAATGTTGAAGCTAGTATAAATTCTAATACCAATAATGTGTTGGCCGTCAATTCAAATACAAATAATAATGCAGCAATTGTGAATTCAAATGTAAACAATGCTTCAACCAATAATAGTCCAAGTCAACATCGTGAGATTATAAATGTGGAAGATTCGGATGATGATGAAATTCTTATTGATGAAATTCCTTTTGGCCAATCATCAAACTAATCTTTTTACGATTTTGACTTAAACTCAAAACTAGCAACATTTAATTGCTCAACCTTTTTTGCTTTGATATTTTTTCACTTCATTTTACTTTCAATTTAAATTTGACTTTTAGTCAAAATTTTAAAATGTTTTTTTATTAAATAAAATATTTTGCATATTCTATTTTATTTTTCATATTCACTTTATTAAATAAGAAACTTTATTTTTTATAAAAGGTTAAAAATTTTATTGAATAAATCATTTTTAATGTTATTAATTTTTTAATCTTGTTTAATTAGCGATTACTAATAGATAAGTTGTAAATACAATTTTTGGGAATATTTGAGGAAGTGTAAATTCTTTTGTGCTTAAAAACTAAATATAATTTGACATTACGTCTGATTTGATTCGGGTATTTACTAAAAGGTGAAAATAAATTAACATTTTAGATGACACTATAATGATTATAATTTCATGATTATTTCTTGTTAAATTTTTAATGTCATAATTTATTTATTATTTTTCTGATTATTTATCATTTTAAATTTTCAAGTCGTTTGTATTAGTTTTTTTATAAAATGTTATATTCAAGTTATTTGAGTAATTTTGGACATATTTAACATTTTATTTTGAAAATTAAAATTATTCCTATTTAATTAATCACACAACAATAACTGGATCATTATTATCATCATCAACTACTTCAGCTTCTAAAAAGGTAATACAAACTTTTACTCAGAGAAATTTTAATTTGTTTTAATGATTTTTTTTGAATATTGAAACATTCAAATTTGTTCACCTCATCTATGAAAGGGGGTTCTACTGTTTCGTAATAACAACAACTTCTGCAATGAAAGTAACTGGATGAAGAAGAGGAAGAGGAGGAGTAGCAGTGAGAAAGGGAGAGGGTGAGCGTTTCAGCTGTAAACATGATCAAAACATCAGCACGCAACAGTTGTCCCTCTGCTGCATGCAGATACATGAATATTTCACAGAATATAGCGAATTTCGCCATTTTAATTTCACACTGGCACCAATATTTACCTATATCTACAATTTTAATTTTTTGTTTAAATCGGTTTTTAACTCACCTTAAGATTTTTAGACGATTTGGTAAAGGTTTGAAATGGTTTAAATGTTTTAAATTAAATTAATTTTCTATCTCTGTTTACTAATATTATTTTGATTTATTATCTAGATTTTCGTATAACTAGGATTTCATATTGGAGAAATCGTAATGGAAGACACAAAATTGAAACGTCAACAATTGTTATCAAAATTTCTTTGTCCCTTCACATGTGAGTCCACTCAGCCCGACAATGACTGTCCCTTTGGTCATCGGGCACAACCGGAATTGCATCATGAACCTTCAATGATTGTGGATCTAAGCTACAAGTGCCCACTAAAGCCACTACCAGCCTACTGTTGTGCATCTTTTCTTGCACTGAAATGTTCCAAACGTGAGTACTCCTTTCAGTGTGGTGCTCATTCGAGTGCTGAGATACTGACTCGATGTGAAGATGGATTTCATATGGAGTTGAGTGAGGTGGACGATTTGCAGTTGTTTGCACAGAAGATTGCTAAAGTGCTGTTGGAGGCTTCGGAGATTTGTCATTCGGATTCTAAATTTGTTGGACTGGGTAAGTTTTGTATGACATTTTTTGTATTTTGTATATTTTTTTGTACATTACAGTTCCTGTTCGCAATCCAATCGGAGTACTTAAACTACTTCAATCAAATTCCATCTCTGCAGGACAGCAACGACCCCGTCATGAGCAAATTAAAGATGATGAAAATGATGATGACGATGAACATTCCTGTGCCATCTGTTTGGATCAACTGAAAAACAACCAAACTCAAATTGGTCATCTCGACAATTGTTCACACGTGTTCTGTGCCAAATGCATTCACAAATGGCAAAATCATGGTGTCAACGAGGGCTGTCCCGTGTGTCGTGAGAGAATATCCAAAATTCTGGTATGGCCAAAACTGCTACAAACTCAGGAGGAAAAACAAAAACTCTTTAATCTCATCAGAGGTGAAGTGCCTACAGACGAGCGAGTTGACAGAGAAATAGCCAAGGGTGTGTAAAGACCTCCTTAGCCTCATTGGTCTAATGCTTATTATCATTCACAGGTTCACTCGCATACTTTACGACATCTGAGGGGAAAACAATGCGAGCCTATAAAATGAATTCGCAAAATATGAAGGTCTTTCTGAAGAAGCCCAAAACAAATTGGAATTGTTACGTAATGACTGGAATTGGTGCTGGGAGAAGAGTACATATCGCGGTTCCTGTCATTCAAAACAATACATCGGAAGGACGAAATGTTACGAGTGGCCTACGCATGAATGCATACCCTGGTCCAATTACAGGTGGATCCAACATTGCACAAAACAATGCTGTGACCAACAATAATGCAACGTCCAACCCAGCAACCAATCCTACTGCAACCCTCAGTCATTGGATTCGCACGGGTCCCAATGGTGATTTTATTCAAATAGCTCAATTTCCCGTGAATTTTGCCGGAGTTCAGCCACCAGTGCCTGTAGCGTCCAGTTTTCGCCGTCAACCAACTGAAACCAATGCTGCAACCAACAATTCTGCCATAAATAATGTCACAGCTAGTGTCATTGTGAACGCCAACAATTTTGCAAACAACAATTCAAACACAAATAATATTGCAGTAATTGTGAATTCAAATGCAAACAATGCTTCAACCAATATGAATAATCCAAGTCAACATCGTGAGATTATAAATGTGGAAGATTCTGATGATGATGAAGTTCTTCTTATTGGCCAATCATCAAACTGATCTTTTGACGATTTTGACTTAAACTCAAAACCAGCAACATTGAATTGCTCAATCTTTTTTTTTTGCTTTTATATTTTTTCACTCCATTTCACTTGAAATCTAAATTTAACCTTTGGCCAATATTTTTAAATTTTTTTTTATTAAATAAAATATTTTGCATATTTTCTTTTCTTTTTCATATTCCCTTTATTTCTTGAGAAGCTTTGATTTCTTTAAAAGGTTAGAAATTTTATTGAATAAATAATTTTTTATGTTAAGAATTTGTTTGTTTAATTAGTCATTACCAATAGATAAATTGTAAACACATTTTTGGAGGATATTTTTGGAAAATGTCCATTTTTGTATAGTTAAGCATTTAATTAAAATTATACTAAATATAATTTGACTTTACTTGTCTTAATTTGTCTGATAGGAAATCGAATATTTACTAAAAGGTAAAAATAAATCAACATTTTAGATAGAGAATTCAATTATCATAAAATCTTCAATTCTTAATATCTATTCTTTGTTCTAGGCTTATAAAGGTATCATAAATCAGATACACAAATTCTACAATTTCATTCAATATGTTTGAGAAATTAAATCCAGATAATCCTGAATACTTTGAGTCAATGTATTTTTAAAACAGTTTATATTTGGAGGTAGACATGTACTTATATATCTTTATAGAAAATCATATTTGACTATTTTTGAAGTTATGCAAAAGAAACGAAACAGTTTTAAATATTTTGTTGAAATAACAATTTATAAAATTCAATTTAGATTACACCCATTTGTCCTGGCTAAATGGTAAAATAAAAACATCTTTGATGTATAATTGAATTAAAATCAAATTTAATGTTCATTTTTTTGTGCAATATTTTCTCGTTTTGAAATATAGGTACCTCAACTACGAACGGTTGGTTGTAATGCTATATAATACTAATAACTTCTGCTACAGAAATAAAATTGAAGAAAAGGAGAAAGTGAGATCAGAGCATATAGAAGAGGGTGACTCATCCTGTGCGAGTATTTAGGCTGCAAACAATAACAAAATTGGCTCACAACCGCTTCCTATCTGCTGCAGTGTCGAAAAAATCACAGAAAAGCTGAATTTTGACATTTGGAATTCCTTAACAATTTTTCACGGTTATTTGTCCAAAACGGTTATATTTCAACTTATTTTAAAAGATTTCAATTATTTGGTATTGTTTTGATATCAATTTATTCAGTAAGATGTAGCAATTGTTTTAATCGGTATATTTTTTTAAATCTAAATTTAGTTTTCTTTTTTAATAATATTTAATTTTTCGATATCATTAGTTCAATATAAATTGCTATTCTATTCACTTAAAACAAAAATCACAATGGAAGACACTAAACTGATGCGTCAACAAGTTTTATCAAAATTTTTCTGTCCCATCATGTGTGACTCCACCCAGCCGGACAATATCTGCCCCTTTGGCCATTGGCCCCCAGTGGAATCACATCTTAAGCAACTTTCGATGCTTGGGCAATCCAGTGTGGATGCCAACTGCACGCTTATCAAAAAACCACTAAAGCCACTACCAGCCTACTGTTGTGCATCTTTCCTTGCATTCAAGTGTTACAAGCGAGAGTACTCTTTTCGATGTTGTGCCCATTCGAGTAATGACATTTTGACTCGATGCTCAGATGGATTTCATATGGACTGGAGTGAGTTGGACAATTTGAAAAAGTTTGGTCACAAGATGGCGGAAGTACTCTTGGGGGCTACTGAGATTTGTTATTTGGAATCGAAATTTGTTGGTCTGGGTAAGCTTTGCCTGCAATTTTTTTTTGTAAATATTATTTTTTAAAAACTAATTTGCACATTACAGTTCCAGTTCGTAATGGAATCGACGCGCTAAATCCACATTCATCAAGTAACACCTCTGCAGGACACAAACGACCTCATAATGTGTTCATTAAAGATGAAGATGAGGAAGTTGATGATGACGATAAACGTTCTCAAGTACGCAATCTCAACAGCACTAAAGTAGACAACGTTGTGGCAAGCGTCCATGCTAATTCAAACAATGTTGCAAAAACAAAGCAGGAACAAAACAACAGTAAGGCTACAACTAGTGCCATCTCTAGAATAGGCAGTCAAAACAACTATAAAACAGGAAGCAAATTGGCAGCGAATCGAAATAATAGAAAAATGGCGCTACGAAAAAAGACCATCAACGTTGAATCAAGTGCCAACAGTAATCAAACCAGTGAAAGCAACATATCACCAGAGCCCATTTCGAACAACGATATTATTACTGCAAACAATGTTGCAAAGGCAAAATTGAAACGACTCGAAAATTCGTCTAATTATAAAGCCCTTGATCGTATAAATGACATAATTAGAAAATATTTAGAAAGTGAAAATAAATAAAAAATTTGATTTATTAAACAAATTGATCGATTTTAAACTATGTATTCCATATTCACATATACGAGTATATATGATATGAAGGGTTATTTACAAATCACAATTTACAAATAATTTTTACATCGAATAAACTTAATGTTTCCATTATTGGTTAATTAAATTTACAATTTTATTTATTTATTATGAGACATTCTCGTATATAACTACGTATAGCTTGAATTTGTCGTTTAGTTTCATTTCAAAGGTAATTTTGTTTTTTATACTTCATAATTAAAAGTTTGATAATTTTAAAAAACAACCGAAAACAATTGTATGTTTTTTAAAACGAATAGAAATTACAATTATTATCAATCACATGCCAAGAGAAGAACGGATAATTAACGTTCGATTATTCAAATTATTATTGAATATATTTGTTCATAATAATTATATATTTGAAAATGTCCACAAATATTCAAAGATATTTGGTTGAATTTTGATTCTGTGTTTTCTGTAAAATGAATAGTAACAATTGATATGAAAGACATGATGACAGTTTGGGATTATTTTTACTAAAGATGCATTGTCTTTGGAAATTAAAAGGTAAGTCAAAACTATATTTTTTTATAACTGGCATTTTTATTCCATACTCGAAAAACACTAATTTTGTGATTATTTTAGTTAACTTTTAATATCCTAATTTGTTATTATTCCGATTAATTACCATTAAGTCGTTTAAGTTGTTTGATAAAAGGTTATATTCAAATTATTTGAGCGATTTTAGGCATATTTGACATTTAATTTCGACATTGAAAATTATTCCTATTTAACCAATCACATATCAATAACTCGGTCATGATTAGTTTGACTTCTAAATAGGTAATACAAATTTTTACTTAAAGAAAATGCATTTTGTTTACATTATTTTTTAATTTCATTCATTCAAATTTGTTAACCTCATCTATGAAAGGGGGTTTCTACTGTTTTAAAATAGACACAACAGCGAAAGGAGCTGAGGAGGAGGAGGAGGAGGAGCAGTGAGGAAAGGAGAAGGTGAGCGTTTCAGCTATAAACATGGTCAAAACATTGGTTTCTCACTGCTGCCGAAACTTGACAAATTCACCGAATATTGCGAATTTCAACATTAGTAGGTTTTCACATATTTTGATTTATCTAGATTTTTGTATAACGAGGATTTCATATTGGAGGAAATCATAATGGAAGACGCCCAACTGAAGCGTCAACAAATGTTATCAAAATTCTTCTGTCCCTTTACGTGCAAGTCAACTCAGCCCAACAATGACTGTCCATTTGGTCATCAGGAAACACCGGAATCGCATTATGAACCTTCAAGGATTGTGGATCTTAGCTACAAGTGCCCACTGAAGCCACTACCAGCCTACTGTTGCGCATCTTTCCTCGCATTTGCATGTTCCAAACGTGAGTACTCCTTTCAGTGTGGTGCTCATTCGAGTACTGAGATATTGACTCGATGTGAAGATGGATTTCATATGGAGTTGAGTGAGGTGGACGATTTGCAGATGTTTGCACAGAAGATGGCTAAAGTGCTCTTGGGGTCAACGGAGATTTCGGATTCTAAATTTGTTGGACTGGGTAGGTTTTGTCTGTTGTTTTCTGTATTCATGTAAAAATTAATATTATTTTTTGTACATTGCAGTTGCAGTTCGCAATCCAACCGGAGTACTTAAACCACTTCAATCAAATTCCATCTCTGCAGGACAGAAACGACCCCGTCATGAGCTAATTAAAGGTGATGAAAAGGATGATGACGATGAACATTCCTGTGCCATCTGTTTGGATCAACTGAAAAACAACCAAACTCAATTTGGTCATCTCGATAATTGCTCGCACGTGTTCTGTGCCAAATGCATTCACAAATGGCAAAATCATGGTACCAACGAGGGCTGTCCCGTGTGTCGCATGCGAATAACCAAAATTCTAGTTTGGCCAAAACTGCTACAAACTCATGAGGAAAAGAAACAACTCTTTGATCTCATCAGTGGTGGAGTGCCAACAGACGAACGAATTGAAAGAGAAATAGCCAAAGGTTTGTAAAAACGTACATTTTTCTTTATATGTTTAAAGTTTATTGTCATTTACAGGTTCACTCACATATTTGAAGACATCTGAAGGAGAAACGATGCGAGCCTACAAAATGAATCCTCAAAATATGAAGGTGTTTTTGAAGAAACCAAAACCAAATTGGAATTGTTACGTAATGACTGGAATTGGTGTTGAAAGAAGAGGAAATGGCACGATTTCAGGAACAGTCAACACCAGTACGTCGGTAGAAAGGAATACTGCAACGATAAACCATGTGAACAATGTTAGGAATCCCCCTCAAATCAGTTTCAGAGTTGGCCAAACTATCCGCACTTTTACACCCACCGGAATGGTAATAGATAATTCAACAGGCAACCCAGAGCCACCAAGCAGTTCAAACCGCCGTAGTTTGTTTTTCACTGGACCCAATGGTGAATTTATTTCATATGACCCTACTAATGGACCCTTGAATTATTTTTACGGGAACTAGGGCGCTAGCTCAATCATTTTCTCATCCAACAATTTCGCCAAAAACAGTACTGCAGCTAGCGTCAATGTGTACCCCAACAATGTTTCATCTGTCAACTCAAACGCAAATAATATAGCAGAAATATAACGAATTCAAACTTTTCTTTTGACGAATTAGACTAAAACTAAAAACCAGCAACAATGAATTGTTCAAACTTTTTTATTTTTTTATTTGGTCAGTTCAGTTGAAATTTTTTGGAATAACAACCATTCGTACATATTTTTAAATATTTCTACTTTTATTGAATAATTAATTTTTGATATTGAAATTGAATTTTATTTTTATTTTTATTTCACTTGATATTTCACTTAAATCTGCCTTACATTTTGTCTCTTTTCTTAAAGGTTAAAATAGTTTTTAAATAAATTAAAAAAAACTTGTTATTTGTGAATTATATTTGTTTTTTTTAAATTGTTGATTCTCAATAGATAATTTGTCTATGCAAATATGTTTTACATATTTTTATATAAATATTATTTTTTATTAAATACAACTTATAAATTAAAAGACATACAGATCTCGGTTTTTGAATGGTTAATAAAATAAACAATGTGATTTAATAACTAATGATTTTTAATTACAGACTTTTTAATCTGCACTCGAATAAAGATTTATTGTCTTTATACAGCAGACTTGTTCACAAATCTCGAAATCTTTATTTGATGGTGAACTATAGTGGTAAAGTTTAAAAGTATTTTTTTAATTGTCAAATTAATGATTTTGTTTGAACATGTCATTTTTTTGGTACTTTTAATAAGGTTAAATATCATTTTTTATGAAAATAAGTTTTTCGTTTGTCTTAAAATTGATCAGTTTCTGTATTTTATAAATTATAAATTTAAACTATATAAAGATAAAAATTCTCCTGATTTTATCTCTCTGGCAGTTAAATTTAATGGTAATTTAATATTTTTATGTGTAATCAATTTTAAATGTTTCTTTTCATTTTGCAATACGAATCGTTTCTTTGCATTCATAATCATTAGAATGTCAATTATAATGTAAAAATTGTATTTTCTTACTTCAATAAAAATTTTATTGAATTATATAAATTATTACTTGAGTATTGCTGCTTTATATTTAAAGGTCTATCACTATTCATAAATAATTATTAACTAAAGCTAAGATTACAATGTTTTTAGTTACAATAATAATTTTATTTTCAATGAACTGATTTTTTTTATTAGTAATCTGTTTATTTTTATTATTTTTATTTCATATTTATGTTTCGTTTGTTCGTCGCTTAATTTAAAAGGTTAATTTACAATTATCTGAATAATTTTAGAAATAACTTTAACGTTTTATTTTAACAATTAAAATTATTCCTGATCAATCAAACGCATGTCAATAATTGTATGTTGATTTTTCTGGTTGGCTTAATAGGTAAATCAAATTTAATATTATAAAAAATTAATTATTTAAATCATAATTTTAATGTCGAAAAATTCAAATTTGTTCACCTCATCTACGAAAGGAAATTTCTACAGCTTTAAATAACAACAACTACTGTAGCAGCGAAAGTAGCTGAAGAGGAGGAGGAGGTGGAGGAGTAGCAGTGAGGAAGGTAGAGGGTGAGCGTTTCAGCTGTAAACATGATCAAAACATTGGCTCACTATCGCTCTCTAACTGCATATGCATCATGCATGCTGCAAATACAAATTAGAAGATAAATCGAATTTTCTAGTTTTGCCAATATCTTCGCGTATCTCTGCTGTTTCCACGCTTGTTCAAATCAGCTATTTGATCTAATTTTAAGAAATCTAAACTATTTGGTAATGTTTTGATATAAATTATAATGATCCAAATAATTATTTTTTTAATGGTTAATTTGAATTTAAAATTTTTTACTAATATCTGATTTATCTTTTATAGTTCTTTTTGTGAAATTTAAGTTTCCTATTCCAATTAAATTGGAGGAAGATCACAATGGAAGACGCCAAACTGAAGCGTCAACAATCGTTATCAAAATTTGTCTGTCCCTTCACATGTGAGTCCACTCAGCCCGACAATGACTGTCCCTTTGGTCATCTGTCCCAATCGGAATTGCTTTCGATGATTGTGGATCTTAACTACAAGTGCCCACTAAATCTACTACCAGCCTACTGTTGTGCATCATTCCTAGCACTGAAATGTTCCAAACGTGAGTACTCCTTTCAGTGTGGTGCTCATTCGAGTGCTGAGATACTGACTCGATGTGAAGATGGATTTCATATGGAGTTGGGGGAGGTGGACGATTTGCAGTTGTTTGCACAGAAAATGGCTAAAGTGCTGCTGGGAGCTTCGGTGTTAGGTCGATCGGATTCTAAATTTGGTGGACTGGGTAAGTTTTGTCTGTCGTTTCATGTAAAAAATAATTCAATTTTCCTATATTACAGTTCCGGTTCACAATCCAACCGCAGTACAACGTAAACCACTTCAATCAAATTGCATCTCTGCAGGAAATAAACGACCCCGTGATGAGCAAATTAAAAATGATGATAATAAGGAGGATGACGATGATGATCATTCCTGTTCAATGCAGTGTGCCATCTGTTACGATCGACTGTGCAACAATCAAACCCCATTTGGTCTGCTCGATAGCTGCTCACACGTGTTCTGTGCCACGTGCATTCACAAATGGCGAAACACAAGTCCCCACGAGGACTGTCCCGTGTGTCGCAAACGTATAACCAAAATTATTGTTTGGCCAAAACTGCTGCAAACTCAAGAGGAAAAGCAGAAACTCTTTGATCTCATCAGTGGTGACGTGCCTACAGATGAACGAGTTGATCTAGCAATTGCCACTGGTAATATATATTTTCTTTTAATTTTTTTTGTCTAATATTTATAATTATTTACAGGCTCATTTACAAACTTTACGACATCTGAGGGGAAAACAATGAAGGCCTACCAAATGAATCCGCAAAATATGAAAGTGTTTCTGAAGAAACCAAAACCAAATTGGAGTTGTTACGTAATGACTGGAACTGCTGTTGAAAGAAGTGGAAATGTAACAAATGCCCCTCTACGAATTTATGCACTCCCTGGACCAACTCCAGTTAGAATGAACATAACAGAAAACAATGCCAACAATAATGCAACAAACAACGCAGCACCCAATCCTACAACACCCAACAATGTTGCATCAAACGCGATCATTAATAGTCCAAATATCCAATCCCAAACTGGTTGGTTTAGCATGGGACCCAATAATAATTTAATTCCATCAAATCAAAATATGCCCATGTATTTTGTTTACGACCGGAACTCGAGCACACTCAATTTGTCAGCCAACAATTCAAGACTAAATAATGTTGTAGCTAGATTCATTCCTAATCCCAACAATGTTTCATCAGCCAATTCAAACACAAATAATGTTGCAGAAATTGCCAATTCAAACACAAATAATGTTGCAGAAATTGCCAATTCAAACACAAATAATGTTGCAGAAATTGGGAATTCAAATGCAAATAATGCTTCAACCAATAGTTCAACTTTTGATCGCATGATTGATAATGCGGAATATGATTCTGATGATGATGATGATGATGATGAAGATCTTCTTATTATTGAACCATCAAACTGATTTTTTACCACTTTGACTATAGTTTTATAAAACTCAAAAGCAGCAATAACCAACAATAGATTGCTCAATTATTTTTGGTTTACTTTGATATTCTGTCACTTCACTTGCATTTTTTTATATAAAATTTTTGTTCATGTTTTTAAAATTTCGTTATTTTTAAATATAATATTTTTGTTTTTTTATGTTTGTTCTTTCAATTTATATTCACTTCAAATTCATGTTGTCTCTTCTTTAAAAGGTAAAAAATTTAATATAATTAAACTATTCTTGAACTGTGAATTTTGATTGTTTGTTTATTAAATAAAATAACATTAGTAATTACGAATTGATAATTTATAAATACACATTTGTTTACACAGTTTTTAATACAGATATTATTTGGGAAGGTGTCAATTCATGTCTGAGATGAAGCAAATTAAAGTTCGTTAGCTTAAACATATAATTTGTCTTTAAGTCTTGTAAGTATTCTCTCATTCAATCTTCCATGAAAATCTTTTTTATTAAAAGGTTAAAATAAATTATCGTTTTAGATAGAGGTTGAAAGTTATTTAATTTTTTGGACGGTGTGTCTACAATTTCATTAAATTTTTTTAAATTTAAATTTTTCTGCTTTGAGCTTATTAAAGTATCATAATTTAAATTCACAAATTCACAAATTCTATAATTCAATTCAATAAATTTGAGAAATTATATCTACATTTTCTTGAATTTTTAAGATAAAAGTCAACTGCTCCTAGCCAAATTTTGTGGTGTAGATGTTCATCGGTTTATTTTTAGAAATTCTGATGAAAACGTATTTGCTGTTTTACAGAAATAGAATCTTTACTAAAAAAATTGAATTTTGGCAAATTAAATAACAAATATGTTTTAAAAATAACAAATTTTTAATTTAATTTAGAGTATCAAATATAATCACATTATCTAGTAGATAGACAATATTTATTTTTAAGGGGTTTTAATCTTATTTCATTAACGCTTGTGGTCTTTTTGAAATGTTTAAATTTTTTAAACAAAATAATTATAAAGAATCAATTCAAACAACAAAATAGATAAATGGTTTTATTATTACGTCATTTCTTTAGTTTATCAGTAATTACTTATTCAATTATTCATACATTTAAACAAAATAATTATAAAGAATCAATTCAAACAACAAAATAGATAAATGGTTTTATTATTACGTCATTTCTTTAGTTTATCAGTAATTACTTATTCAATTATTCATACATGCTATTAGTATACTTATCCATGCTAATGTACCGTTTTATCAAAAGGTTATTTCATTAATTAATTTTGTTTTATAATCTATCTTCAAGTATGGATGTCAGTTTTGATCGTATATCAAGTTCAACTTCTATTGATGGATCGCCAATTAGCCAAAAGAAGAAGAAAGAAGAAAAGCGTAGCCAAACGGTTTATCTTGAAAAAGGTAATTGTTCTCATATATTTATATTTTATGTATTTTATATTAATTTATTTTATTTTTTATAGATTGTAAAACCAGATGGAACAGCAAATATTTCATGTTTCAAAAACTTTCCATGTATAAGCCTGAAATAGATGACACTCTTTCCCGTTTGAAATCAGACAAGAACAGGCCTCGTATAAATGAAAAAGCGAAGCACTGCGTTGAGTAGCAAACACGCTTTTTTAGCTTTGCATTTTTGCATTTATACGAGGCCTGGACAAGAACTGTCCTGAGAACTTTACCACCGAAGAATGGGAAATGGTAGAGGGCTATTTGAAAATTTTCAAATCTCTTGAAGAAACAACTCGAATTGTGTCTGGTGAAAAGTATTCAACTTATTCATTAGCAATTCCAATAGTGAGATTGCTCAAGAAAGAAGTCGACATGAAAGAGCTTGATAATTCAATTAAGCATCTGAAGCCTGAGTTAGAACAATTCAGAAATGCAATTGCTGCTCGTTTCGACGATATCGAAATAGATAATGATGCTATAGTTGCTCATTATATTGATCCCCGACATAAAGGTTGTTTGCTCAAACCTGAAGAAAAAGCACTTGCGAAAAATCTCTTATTCGAAGAATTTAGCAATCATTCTAGACAAGGACATGAAAATTCAAACAATCGAGTTGAACATGAATATGCACAACAGAATTCGGACACCGACAGCGGCAGTGAAGATGAGACTTCTAATTCTATACAGAACCGTCTGAAGAGGGCTACTAAACAAAACAATCGCAACGAATGTGACCCTACTAATTGTCTTGAACTGTGGGTTAATTCCGGCACTACTGAAACGCCAATAGATGATTGGATTCCAAATGAAACTTGGAAAAAGATACAATCAAAGTATCTTATCATGCAAGCATCATCCGTTCCAAGTGAAAGAACTTTTTCGAAAGCCGGAACAATTAGCAACCGTAAACGTAACAAATTAGGTCCTAATAATGTTAATGTTTTGATTTTTAATAACGCTAACTTGAAATTTCTTGACCCAAAGTATAAACTTAAAGCTTAACGTTTTGTATTCACTCATTTGTTCTGATTGACATGCTTACGACAATGTTTATTTTGTCATCTACTTACCTCTAAAATAATTTTTATTAAATAAATACTTTTCAAATAGATTTTAGTTAAAATTTTAATATTATGTGTGGTGGTAATTTGAAAATTAATTAAATAATAATAATATGCACACAATCACTAACGCTTGTGATATTTCGCCTAACTACTTCTCCTATTCTTCTACCCCAACCCAACTGCATGATAGGAGTAGTGGTAATACAACGCACCACACGTCAACGCATCGATGCATCGCCCGTTTCAGCGATGAATCGCACACACGAGACAGAGGAGGATACATTGAGGCGATTCGTCGTAAACCTGTTCAACGCGTCAACGCGTTGCTCTGTCAACGAATCGATGACTTCACTGTATTATTCTGCAGCAGCAGTTGTGAGAGTAGAGGAGGAGGAAGAGGTTGAGGAGTAGCAGTGAGAAAGGGAGAGGGTGAGCGTTTCGGCTGTAAACATGTCTACACGATCAAAACATTGGCTCACAGCACGCTCTCTACTGCTACAATGAAGAGAAAAAATTCACAGGAAAAAGTTAATTTGGACATTTTAAATTATCTTGACGTTTTTCTACTATTTTCACGTTTGTTCAAATAAGCTATTTGATCTTATATATAAGTCATTTCAACTATATGTTAGTGTTCTTGTTTTTGTTCTTGTTAAATGGTTTATTTTAATCTAAATTTTTATTTTTTAATATTACAAGAAAGTGTAAGTGTGCCGATTGAGAATAGAAATGGAGCAGAATGTACCAATTGATCCTTTCAATCGTTCAATCCTTGATCGTTCAATGCGCGTTTAAATGACTAATACTTTTTTGTATTAGATTTGCACTTAAAACAGCAAGATGATGATGCTCAACTCGTATGTCACTGTAGCACTGCTGTGTATTATAAATTTGCTCAACTACATGGATCGTTTCACAATTGCTGCTGTGCTCAGAGACATTGAGACCTACTTTGGCATCAACAATGCCACAAGTGGATTGCTACAAACTGCATTCGTCTGTTCCCTCATGATATCTGCTCCTGTGTTTGGATTTTTAGGCGATCGTTACTCGCGAAAGATTATCATCATTTGTGGGCTTCTTTTCTGGTCATCGATCACATTGGGCTCATCTTTTGTTCAGCCAAACTCAACTGGCATATTTTTTGTATCACGAGCTCTGGTGGGCATCGGCGAGGCAAGTTACACCACTGTGGCTCCGACAATTATTGCGGATTTGTTTGTGGGCAAACAGCGATCGAGAATGTTTGCACTTTATTACTTTGCCATTCCGGTTGGCTCAGGCCTTAGCTATATTGTTGGTTCTCAAATGGCCAAGCATTTTGGCGGCTGGCATTGGGCTCTCCGATTTACGCCTCCAATTGGCATCATATCTGCGCTTTGTTTTGCATTTGTGCAAGAACCAAAGCGAGGCGCAGTTGAAGCGCACAATATTGCAACTTTATCTAGTAAATCATCTTCATCTTTAAACTCTCGAGAAGTGATAGAAAAGATTAAAATGGATATTTACTATCTTGTGACGGTGCCTTCGTACATTTGGCTCACCTGTGCCTTTACTGCTGTGTGCTTTTCTGTGGGTGCAATTGCCTGGTGGGCACCCTACTTTATGGAACTTGCACTCCTCGATAGTGCACCCGAGAAAGTGAGCTTAATTTTTGGTGCAATCGCTTGTTTGGGTGGCTTCTTGGGTGTGGTCATTGGTTCGGCGTCATCTCAAATCCTTCGTCCCAAATATCCCAAAATAGATCCGTTGATATGCGGAATTGGAGTATTTTTAAGTATTCCCTGTGGCATCATTGGCATCACATTCGCTCGAACTCATCCAACGCTTGCATGGACAGGAATATTCTTGGCCATCACATTTCTCTCCGCTAACTGGTCAGTGGTGGTGGACATTGTAATGTACGTCATTGTGCCCAGTCGACGAGCCACAGCACAGGCAGTTCAAATATCAATTTCGGTTTTCGGTGACGCAACAAGTCCTTTCATCATCGGTGCCATTTCGAGTCTCATTTCAGCGCGCAACCCTACAGATCCTGATGTTGCATTCAAAAGTCTACAAACTGCTCTATATTTGACTCCGGCGGTACTGCTGCTCAGTGGCTGCTTCTTCATCTACAGTGCTCGACATTTAATCAAAGATGAGAATAGCTGTAAACATGCAATTACAGGCTACGAATCGGTATTATCTGGCAAATTAGATTCTAATTCTGTGCCGCAGGAGCTACAACCTTTGGCTGACATTTAACATTCTGTAATTATTGTAAATGTTAACTTATGATTATGAATAATGGTCTGTGATTTGAGTGGATTTGTGGGATGTGTGCAAAGTATATATAAATCTTTATAAAATTCAACTGAAATTCATTTTAGCTCCAAGATTGAACAAATATTTTGTGGGATTTTGATTTCATTTTGAATGTCATACTTTTTTTCAAAGATGTCTAATTTTATTTCAATAATTCAGACATTGTTTTCTTTTTATGTCAATTAAATTTGTTTTAAAAATGGCAATAATTATTTTATCGAATTTTTTATATTTTCTATTAAAATGTTTCTAAAAGTTCATTATCGGAAAAATTGGAAAATTGCAATTGTTTAAACAGTTTTGTTTGTTGCACCTCAACTATGAACAGTTTGTTTTACTGCAAATTATAACAACAATAACTACTACTACTACCATAGCAGTGAAAGTAGTTGAATGAAGAGTAGGAGGTGGAGGAGGAGTAGCAGTGAGAAATGGAGAGGGTGAGTGTTTCGGCTGCAGTGCAGACACGATCAAAACATTGGCTCACAATCGCTCTCTAACTGTTGCAGTGACGTGAAAAATTCACAGAAAAATGCAAATTTTGACATTTTTTAATTATTTTCATGTATTTCTACTATGCTCACTATTGTTCAACTCCTCTATTTGATTTTATTTTAAGAGATTTCAACTATTTGTTAAATTGACAAAATTTTCTCTTTTCTTTAAATGGTTACTTTTTTTAAAATCTTAAATATATTCTTTTTAATTTTATTAGTATTTTTTAATTGATTTATGTATAGTATACATTGTATACAATATAAATTGAATATATACTATTTTCTTGAAAAATATCATAATGGAAAACAAAAAACTGATGCGTCAAAAATTATTATCAAAATTTCTCTGTCCATTCACGTGTGATTCTAATCAGCCCAGAAAATGCTGTCCCTTTTGGCATCCGGCTCAACCAGAGGAAGAAGAATCTCATTGGCATCGTAAACATGCAGAGTGCACCTACGAGTGTCCACCAAATATAAAGCCACTCCCACCCTACTGTTGTGCATCTTTCCTTGCACTGAAATGTTCCAAACGTGAGTACTCCTTTCAGTGTGGTGCTCATTCGAGTGCTGAGATACTGACTCGATGTGAAGATGGATTTCATATGGAGTTGGGTGAGGTGGACGATTTGCACATGTTTGCACAGAAAATGGCTAAAGTGCTCTTGGAGGCTTCGGAATATCGTCGATCCGATTTTAAATCGATTGAAAATTCTGGTAAGTCTGTTGTTGTTCTGTTTTTGTATTATTTAAAAATACTTATATTTTTGGTATAGTTCCTGGTTCTGGTCGTAATCCGATGGAAGTCCTTAATCCACTTCCATCAAATTACATCTCTGCAGGACAGAAACGGCCCCGTAATGTGCTGGTTGAAGACGATGAAGAAGATGAACCTGCCTGTGCCATCTGTTTGGATCAACTGAGAAACCATCAAATTGGTCATCTCGACAATTGTTCGCACGTGTTCTGTGCCAAATGCATTCACAAATGGCAAAATCATGGTGTCAACGAGGGTTGTCCCGTGTGTCGAAAGAAAATTTCTAAAATTCTCGTTTGGCCAAAACTGTTACAAACTCAAGAGGAAAAGAAACAACTCTTTGATCTTATCAGTGGTGAGGTGCCCTCAGACGAACGAGTTGACAGAGCTATGGCTAACGGTATCTATAAAGCGTCACTTTTCTTTAACCCTTATGTCTATCGTTAATTTACAGGTGCAAAAACTATCTTCAAAACATCTGATGGCAAAACAATGAGTGCCCTCCGGATGAACCCCGAAAGTATGAAGGTGTTCCTTAAGAAACCAAAACCAAATTGGAATTGTTACGTAATGACCGAATCGACTGTTGTAAGAATTGAAATGGTCCCGATTGTTGGTTCGGAAACTACTGCAACTCGTAATAACAATGAATACAATCAATCTTGGCAAAGAAGCATGATTGAAGCTCAAAGACAACAACAAATGCATATAAGTCAACTTGTAATGCGGTTACGACAAAGGGACAGGGCTAGGAATGCTGGTTCAAACAATGCTGCAACAAACAATGCTGCAACAAACAATCCTGCAACAAACAATCCTGCAACAAACAATGCTGCAACAAACAATCCTGCAACAAACAATCCTGCAACAAACAATGCTGCAACAAACAATCCTGCAACAAACAATGTTTCAACAAATTCTACAGCAACGAACACTACCCGTACTTGCAATAATGTTGCTGTTTCTAATCCAGATAGATCCAACATAGCACAAAACAATACTTTGACCAATATTAATGCAACAACCAATGCAGCAACCAATCCTAATGCAACCAACAATGCTCCACCAAATATTAATTGTCAAAATACCCAAAGGGTCCCGAGTGTTGGTTCGGAGACTACTGCGCCTACTAACAATGAAAACAATGTTTCTGTTGCAACAAACCATCGTTTACAACAGGACCGGAATATTATTGATAATATAAGAAGGACAGTAGAAAGGCATGAAATGGTTTATGGTAGAAGACACCATTCAGCAACAAACAATGCAGAGCATGCTCGTGTTTGTAATAATGTAGCCGCAATGGTAAATTCCGCTCGCATGCATATTCGTCAAACCAATAGAGGTAATAATGGTTCAATTATTAGTAATGTTGCACCAAATATTGCTTTGGCAAATTCTACTCCAACCAATCTTAATCCAACCAATTCTAATTCAACAAACAATTCTGTAATAAATAATGTTGCAACTAGTCTGAATTCTAATACCTATAATGTTTCGTCCGTCAATTCAAATACAAATAATAATGCAGCAATTGTGAATTCAAATGCAAACAATGCTTCAACCAATAATAGTCCAAGTCAACATCGTGAGATTATAAATGTGGAAGATTCTGATGATGATGAAATTCTTCTTATTGGTGAACCATCAAACTGATCTTTTGACGATTTTGACTTTAAAAGTTATAGCAGATTTTGGCTATCAACCTTCTAATGAATAAGTTTCATGAATAACTCAACTTAAACTCTGCGGCAACGAAATGTGGATATACATTTATTGAACTGGTTTATTTCTTCCATTTTCATCTTCATGAATATTACTTACTTTATGAACTCACAACCAGTGATTCACAAATGGGCAGCTCTAGAATTCAATGAAATTAATTCTATATGAAGTAGACCTCGAGACCAGATAGCACACCCATTTTGGTCAGCTATTCTTCAGGGGTTTCCATAATAATTAATTAAATGTTAAATTTTTTCGGAAAAGTTGTCATGTATAGGGATACGTGCATTCAAGTGGCATTTTTGGTATTAATAAGCGATTAGAAATTATTACACTTTCATATATTATGATTTTATTGCTGAAAATGATGCTAGCATGTTCCAAGAGTATCCCTGAATTTTAAAAGAAAGGTAGGTGCAAGCTTTCTAAGGGTTTGAATTACTTAAAGTTCAAACAATTTAACAACTTTATGATAATTTGCAAAATTCAATATTTTTGATAAGAAAAATTAATACTAAAGCTTGCATCTACAAACCTTTAAAAAATCAGGGATACTTGTGACACCCATAAGAATGTTTTTCAGAAATAAAATCATATTATATGAGAATGTAATAATTTCTAAACGCTTATTAATACCAAAAATGCAACTTGAATGCACGTACCTCTATACATGACAACTTTTTCGAAAAGATTTAACATTTAATTTTTTATTATGGGAAACCCTGAAGAATAGCTGACCAAAATGGGTGTGCTATCTGGTCTCGAGGTCTACTTCATGTAAAATTAATTTCATCAAATTCCATAGCTGCCCATTTATGAATCACTGGTAGTAAGTCTACTTGATTTTTACCGCATTTACTGCCACTTAAAAATTATTTTTATTGTATTAATATTTTTACTTTATATGTTTAATTTTATATTCTATCTGAAATATTTTTATTGATATTTCTACGTGTAATTGCATACTATTTGATCGCTTCTTTGAAATCGTGAATTATATTTTCAATGTAATTTAATAATAAATTAATTTTTACATAGGATTTCCACAAAATGTTCCAAAAGGTTTTATTTTGTCTATACGACTTAGTTCCTAACTGATTTAGATTTATATTACAAATTTAAATTTTAGGTAGCTGATTTGGAGTTTTCGTTATTAATATTAGTTTCACCCAAACTTTTCACATCATGAGAATGTTTCACAAAATCATTTCAAATTTTCAGAAGCTCTATTTAATTAGAATGGGCTTTGTCTCATGGACAATTGATTAAAATATCTTTTTGATAACTTATAACTGATAATTTGAGAAATTATTAATTTCACTTTGATTCCTTTATTTGTTCATTTTTCTTAAAAAGGTTACAAATTTGTTATCATTACAACAATTGGTTACTTATACATGCTACAAGTATACTTGTACATGGTAATGGTAAATTATATTGTGTAATTATTTCATTAATTTATATTTTTTTCTAAAATATTAGAAAACTTTTTGGGTATTTCAAAATACTTGTATTTGAAAAATGTTTTTTGTTACTAAAAGGTAAAATAAAAATATTATAACTTATTAAAAGTGAATTTTACAGTTTATATAAATAATAACATGGTGATTTATTTTTATTTTTTAGATTACAGATTTTATTTTTAAATAATCTTTATTCTTTTTATGACAGTATTTAAAAATTATAATAATAATTAGAAAATTTTTTAGTTTGGTTATTTATGATTTTTAAAAGGTAATTATTATTTTTAAAATTTCTCTTTTTGTAATTTTTTAAATATTAAAATTTCATTTTCTTAAAAGTTTCTATGCAATTCATTACTGGAAATATTGAAAAATTTCAATTATTTGAATAATTTTGTTTGATTTTCAAATTCAAATTTGTGTACATCATCTATGAACGGTTCGTTCTCTTTCAATATAATAAATAACAAATACAGCAGCAGTAGTAGTGAGAGTAGAGAGAGGAGGAGGAGGTGGTTGAGGAGTAGCAGTGAGTAAGGGAGAGGGTGAGCGTTTCGGCTGTAAACATGTCTACACGATCAAAACATTGGCTCACTACACGTTCTCTACTGCTGCAGTAAAGAGAAAAATTGACAAGAAAAAATGATTTTTAACATCTTAAATTATCTTGACGTTTTTCTACTATTCTCACCTTTGTTGAAATAAGCTATTTGATCTTATTTATAAATCATTTCAACTGTTTAGTAGTGCATCTGGCCATCCTGCTCGTTTATATTAAAAGGTTAAATTTTTATCTAAATTAAACTTTTATTTTTTTATAATATTTTATTTTTTATAGATTTATGTGTGCAATATAAATTGAATATACTATTTTCGTGAAGAAAAATCATAATAATGGAATACACAAAACAGATGAGTCAAAAAATATTTTCAAAATTTCTCTGTCCCTTCACGTGTGATTCTAATCGGCCAAGAAAAAGCTGTCCCTTTTGGCATCCGGCTCAAGAAGAAGAATCTCATTGGCATCATGAACATGCAGAGTGCACCTACGAGTGCCCACCAAATATAAAGCCACTCCCACCCTACTGTTGTGCATCATTCCTTGCACTGAAATGTTCCAAACGTGAGTACTCCTTTCAGTGTGGTGCTCATTCGAGTGCTGAGATACTGACTCGGTGTGAAGATGGATTTCATATGGAGTTGAGTGAGGTGGACGATTTGCAGATGTTTGCACAGAAGATGGCTAAAGTGCTGCTGGAAACTTCGGAGTTTCGTCGAACTGATTTTAAAGCGATAGATAATTCTGGTAAATCTTTTGTTCTGTTTTTTTTGTATTATTAAAAAATAATAATATTTTTTGGGCAGATCATGGTTATTGTCGTAATCCGGTGGACGTCTTAAATCCACTTCCATCGAATTACATCTCTGCAGGAAACAAACGACCCCGTCATGTGCTTTTTAAAGATGATGAAAATGAAGATGAAAACGACAATTCCTGTGCCATCTGTTTGGATCCACTGAAAAGCCACCAAATTGGTCATCTCGATAATTGTTCACACGTGTTCTGTGCCAAGTGCATTCACAAATGGCAAAACCAGGGGGTCAACGAGGGCTGTCCCGTGTGTCGGAAGCAAATAACCAAAATTCTGGTTTGGCCAAAACTGATACAAACTCAAGAGGAAAAGAAACAACTCTTTGATCTCATCAGTGGTGGAGTACCCTCAGACGATCGGGTTGACCGGGCAATGTCCTACGGTATATATAATTTTTCTTCAACCTATTTGTCTAATGTTTATTATCATTTACAGGTACACCAACAACCCTCACAACATCTAAGGGCAAAACAATGCGGGCCCTCCAGATGAACCCCGAGAGTATGAAGGTGTTCCTGAAGAAACCAAAACCAAATTGGAATTGTTACGTAATGACAGAATTGGCTGTTGAAAGAAGTGAAAGGGTCCCGAGTGTTGGTTCGGAGACTACTGCAGCTCGTAATAACAATGAAAACAATGAAGCTAGGATAAGAAGCATCATTGAAGCTCATATGTTAAGACAACAACCTACGAATATAAGTGCATTTGTAATGGATTCACTACATAGGGCAAGGGCTAGTAATGCTGGTTCAAGCAATGCTGCAACAAACAATGCTGCAACAAACCAATTTGCAACAATCAATGCTGAAACGAACAATGCTGCAACAAACACTCCCCGTATTTGCAGTAATGTTGCTGCACTTATAAATGCTCGCTTGAATAATCTGGAAACAAACAGAAGCAATAATGGCCAATCCATCAGTAATGTTGCACCAAATATTGTTTCGACTACTAATCTTTCGTCTACCAATCCTAATCCAACCATTTCTACTGTAAGCAGCAATGTTGCACCAAACAATGTTGTAACTAGAACTTTCCGTATTGGCAGTAATGTTGCTGCACTTTTAAATGCTCCCTTCAACAATCTGGAAACAAACAGAAGTAATAATAATGGCCCCGCCATTAGTAATGTTGCAACAAACCCCACAACCAACAATAATCATAATTCTGAGAGCAACATTTCTCGAGTGCCCAATCCAAACCACAATCCCGTTAGGTCAGCATCTAATACGATTCGAGTTGAATTAACTCGTCATTCTAGTGGAACTTTTAGGGGTACGCTGCCAGTTGATGAAATTCTGAATGCTGTCAATGCTCATCGCAGACTCAATAATGGTCCAACCATTAGCAATGCTGCACCAAATACGAGTAATGCTTCAAACAACCTTAATACAACCAATCCTACAGTCACCAACAATGTTTCGTCAAATATTGCACCAACCAATCCTACTACAACAACTAACAATGTATCCGCAAACGCAGCTTCCAATATTCGATCTTCAGGCAGCAACACATCTCAATTACACAATCCAAACCAAATTCCTATTTTGCCAATAACCCAAAGTGAGTCTTCAGAAATTATGAGAATTTTATCACGCACTCTTCGACCTAATAATCCAGTCAATGTATCACCAAATGTTTCTTCAACTAATCCTAATCCAACAAATTCTACTGTAACCAACAATGGCCCACCAAATTCCAACAATGTCCGAACAATCTCGAGAAGCATCTCCCCAGATCGCTTCATACGAACCAGTGATGGAATAATAGCAACATTTAATTTGAGTGATTTGAACTCACCATTCACTAATAATTATATTCGACAAGATATTGCGAGATCTGAAAACGATCGTAATAATACTTCAGACAATGTTGTAGCTAGTTCCGACAATGTCTCAACCAATAATCCAAGTTAACCTGATCGTTGGATTGTAAAGTTTGTTACTGCTGCATTTGTATAAAAAGGTATTTTATTAAGCAATTTTTTTTATCTTAAAATATATTCATTTTAGACAGTGAATTAAAAAGATTTTTTTTATTCAATTTTGATTCAATATTTTTATTGAAAAATTATTATCATTCCGTAATCGAATTAAATTCAAACATTACTAAAATTGCATTTTATTTGTCTAACATTTTCTTACAATAAAGCAGTTACAGCTTGATGGTCGACGGTCAACAACTAAAAAGGTGCAATCGAAAAAGTCACGCTTTATAAAGAAGACAAACTAGCGCAATGCAATTGTATTTATTAAAAATATTTTATTTATTAGTTGATTAGATACAATTTTAATTATAAGGAAGATCTTTTCCATGTTAATTTAAAGATTCATCATAAATCGTTAAATCAAAATGATTATAATCATAATTGTAATTACAGATCAATTTATTATTTGACAATTTATTTTTATCGTCATTTTTCATGAAGCAAAGTTGTTATAAATCGGCCATTAGAAAGGTCATTTCATTTATTTGTTTTACAATTTTATTATATTATATTCAATAAGATTGTCTGTCAAGACAGGCAAATAGAGAGACTATTAAAAAATAGAAACTTGAACTAAAAATTGACAAACTTATAACGCCTTTATTTGAACCATTTGGATCACTAAATAGGTGTATTGAAACTAATATTTTTGTTTAAAATGTGCAACGTATTTTCCACGAACTGACTACAAAAACGTTTTTAACTTGTCCCTACCAAAACTGGGCTTCATGATCAATGGGGCCCAGTTTTGGTCTTACTATTCGATTACATATACTCTCATGTGTATGTATGTCATATTTGATAATTCAGAGTTCTCTCAGAATATGGACAAAAATTTACAGACTGTCAGACAGACACGATGGCAATAGCATAAGCTCAGACTCTTAGAGAGTTTCGCTAAAAAGGCTGCATTTCTAAATAAAACTTAAAATACATTGTTTAAATAATAAAGTTTCATTTTTTAATGTTTCTATGCAATTCATTAATGGGAATATTGATAAATTGCAATTATTTAAACAATTTTGTTTGATATCCAAATTCAAATTTGTGTACCTCAACTATGAACGGTTCGTTTTCCTTCAATATAATAACAACAAATACAGCAGCAGTAGTAGTGAGAGTAGAGGAGGAGGAAGATGTTGAGGAGTAGCAGTGAGAAAGGGAGAGGGTGAGCGTTTCGGCTGTAAACGATCAAAACATTGGTTCACAATAGAGTCACAACACGCTCTCTATTGTTGCAGTGACGAGAAAAATTCACAGGAAAAAGTTAATTTGGACATTTTTAATTATCTTGACGTATTTCTACTATAATCACGTTTGTTGAAATAAGCTATTTGATATTTATAAATCATTTCAATTATTTGGTATTACATCGGACCCTGCTGCATTTATATTAAATGGTTAAATTTTTATCTAAAATAAATTTTTATTTTTAATATTTTATTTTTATAGATTTATGTCTACAATATAAATTGAATATACCGTAAAATCTCGATCAAGCGCCGCGGCGCTTATAGATTTTAAGCACTACTTTTTGCCCAAAAACCGTTATTTTCTAACTTCCACAGTGCATTTTTCTGCGGCGCTTATTAGAGATTATACGGTACTATTTTCTTGAAGAAAAATCATAATAATGGAATACACAAAACTGATGGGTCAAAAATTATTATCAAAATATCTCTGTCCCTTCACGTGTGATTCGAATCAGCCCAGAAAAGGCTGTCCCTTTTGGCATCCGGCTCAACCAGAAGAAGAAGAATCGCATTGGCATCGTAAACATGCAGAGTGCACCTACGAGTGTCCACCAAATATAAAGCCACTTCCACCCTACTGTTGTGCATCTTTCCTAGCACTGAAATGTTCCAAACGTGAGTACTCCTTTCAGTGTGGTGCTCATTCGAGTGCTGAGATACTGACTCGATGTGAAGATGGATTTCATATGGAGTTGAGTGAGGTGGACGATTTGCAGTTGTTTGCACAGAAGATGGCTAAAGTGCTGCTGGAAACTTCCGAGTTTCGTAGATCTGATTTTAAAGCGATTGATGATTCTGGTAAATCTTCTGTTCTGTTTTTTTTGTAATATTCAAAAAACAATAATATTTTTGTGCAGATCATGGTTATTGTCGTAATCCGGTGGACGTCCTAAATCCACTTCCATCAAATTACATCTCTGCAGGAAACAAACGACCCCGTCATGTGCTTTTTAAAGATGATGAAAATGAAGATGAAAACGACAATTCCTGTGCCATCTGTTTGGATCAACTGAAACCCCATCAAATTGGTCATCTCGATAATTGTTCACACGTGTTCTGTGCCAAGTGCATTCACACATGGCAAAATCAGGGAACAAATGAGGACTGTCCCGTGTGTCGGAAGCAAATAACCAAAATTCTAGTTTGGCCAAAACTGCTACAAACTCAAGAAGAAAAGAAACAACTCATTGATCTCATCAGTGGTGGAGTACCCTCAGATGAACGAGTTGACCGGGCAATGTCCTACGGTATATATAATTTTTTCACCCATTTGTCTAATGTTTACTATCATTTACAGGTACACCAACAACCCTCACAACATCTAAGGGCAAAACAATGCGGGCCCTCCAGATGAACCCCGAGAGTATGAAGGTGTTCCTGAAGAAACCAAAACCAAATTGGAATTGTTACGTGATGTCAGAATTGGCTGTTGAAAGAAGTGAAAGGGTCCCGAGTGTTGGTTCGGAGGCTACAGCACGTAATAACAATGAATTCAATCAATCTAGGGTAAATGACATCATTGAAGCTCATAGATTAAGTCAACCACCTTCGGATATAAGTGAATTTGTAAGGCTGGAATTGCAAAGGGCTGGTTTGAATAATTCTGCAACAAACAATGCTGCAACAAACAATGATGCAACAAACAATGCTGCAACAAACAATGATACAACAAACAATCCTGCAACAAACAATGATGCAACAAACAATGCTGCAACAAACAATGCTGCAACAAACAATGATGCAACAAACAATGATACAACAAACGATGATGCAACAAACAATGATGCAACAAACAATGATGCAATAAACAATGCTGCAACAAACAATGCTGCAACAAACAATGATGCAACAAACGATGATGCAACAAACAATGATGCAACAAACCAATTTGCAACAATCAATGCTTTAATAATAAACAATACTGCAGCAATAAATGCTGCAACAAATACTGCCCGTATTTGCAATAATATGGTTACAGAACTTTTAAATGCTCGCTTGAATAATCTGGAAACAAGCAGAAGTAATAATGGCCCCGCCATTAGTAATGTTTCGCCAAATATTGTTTCGACTACTAATCTTGCTGCAACCAATTATAATCCAACCAATTCTACTGCAAACAGCAATGTTGCAACAAACCCCACAACTAACAATAATCAAACTTCTGAGAGCAACATTTCCCGAGTACCCAATCCAAACCACAATCCCGTTAGGTCAGCATCTTATTCGGTTCAATTTGGATTAACTCGTCAATCCCCTAGAACATTTAGGGGTAGGGTACAAGTTGGGCAAATTCTGAATGCTGCCATGTCTCATCGCAGACTCAATAATGGTCGAACCATAAGCAATGCTGCACCAAATGCGAGTAACGCTTCAAACAACCTTAATACAACCAATCCTATTACTACAACTAACAATGTATCCCCAAACGCAGCTTCCAATAGTCGAGCTTCAGGCAGCAACACATCTCAATTATCCAATCCAAACCAAATTCCTTTTTTGGCAATAACCCCAAATAAGGCTTCAGAAATTATGAGCGCATTGTCAATCCTTTTTCCACCTAATAATCCAGTCAATATGAATTTATCTCCAAATGTTTCTTCCACAAATCCTAGTCCAACAAATTCTACTGTAACCAACAATGGTCCAGAAAATTCCGATAATGTCCGAACAATCTCGAGAAGCATTTCCCAAATAGCTTCATTAGAACAAGTGATGGAAGAATAGCCATATTTAGTTTGGGTGATTTGAGCTCATCATTCACTAATAATGAGAGTAATTATATTTAACACGATGATATAATACTTTAGACTATGTTTGATTGAAAATGAAATAAACGAAATAAAATAAATTGACCATCAAACTTTTAATTATTCAATCTAAACAATTTAATTAAAATTCAAAACCAGCAAGCATAAATTATCGATACATTCTTTAATCTGCTTTATTTAAATAATTTTTGCAATCACTCCCTTAACACAAAAGGTTAAAATAAATTAATAATGACAATGATTATAATTTTAAAAAATCTGTTGAAAATGAGATTACGATAATTGTTTTTATATAATTTGTTTATTAATTAATGCCAACGATGAAGCCCATCATTGTTTTGCCAGTTTTTATGAGATTTTAAATTAAGTTTAAAAAGCATTGTTTTATCACATTTTTTAATCATATCTGTCAACTTTATTACCAAAGCTTATTTGTTCTATATGAAAATTTTCTATGAAAATCGCATTTAATTTTTCAACGATCGAGTTACACTTCAGTAATTTGAATTTATCCACGCATTCGCTCATGGGACTTGGGAAGATATTCAAATTAGTGTATTTACTAAATATTACAAATTGCAATAATCAGATTAGTTAGCAAATGTATACTTACAAATATAATCTTTATCAATTAAAATTGTCATCATTGTTTTTAATTCCGTCGTATCCGCAAGTTGTCGTATCTAAAGGTGAAATCAATTATAGTTCGAATTCACATTTTAGTAGGTTTAATAAAATTTATTGTTATGCTTACAAATTCATAAGGTTGTACCTTTTCCGGTGCATTTTAATATGGATTTAATCTGTTTCTTCTGTATATTTTGGTATCTCAATTTTTATTTTAAAATTTTTTTATTTACCTATTTGTAATGTATGTTTTGACTTTCTGTTTTGATATTCTTTTTATAAAAAGGTTATATTCAATTTGTTTGATTTATTTTTTGACATGATTTACCATTTTTGAAAGTCAATATAAGTCAAGTTAAGTAATCAATCCGTTACAATAAATTTTATTCGTTCAATGCTTTGCCAAATACATTCAAGTAAATACTCAAATTCAAATTTATGTACCTCTACTATGAACATGTCGTTCTACTGTTGTTTTCTGCAAAATAATGACAACAACTACTGAAGTAGTGAAAGTAGTTGAATGAAGAGGATGAGGAGGTTGAGGAGTAGCAGGGGGGAAAGGGGAGGATGACTCATGCATGGATGAGTACATGAATATATGATCAAAACATTGGCTCACAACTACTCTCTATTGCTACAGTAACAAAAAAATTTAACTTTTTTATTTATCTTGACATATTTCAACTATTTTCACTTTTGTTCAAATCCGCTGTTTAATCTTATTTTAAAAAATTGAATTGTTTGGTATGTAATGCATTAATGTCTTTTTTAAATGGTTTATATTAATATAAATTAAATTTTGATTTTTCATGATATTTTATTTGATAGATTCACGTTTACAGCATAAATTGAATATACTATTTTCTAGAAACTGGAAGAAAAATCATAATGGAATACACAAAACTGATGCGTCAAAAATTATTATCCAAATTTTTCTGTTCCTTCACGTGTGATTTTAATCAGCCCAACAACGACTGTCCCTTTTGGCATTGGGCTCCACCTGAAGAATCTGATTGTGATCATGAAGATACTGAGTGCACCTACGAGTGCCCACTAAATATACGAGTAAAGCCACTACCACCCTACTGTTGTGCATCTTACCTAGCATCGAAATGTTCCAAATGGGAGTACACCTTTCAGTGTGGTTCTGATTCGAGTGCTGAGATACTGACTCGATGTGAAGATGGATTTCATATGGAGTTGAGTGAGGTGGACGATTTGCAGTTGTTTGCACAGAAGATGGCTAAAGTGCTGCTAGAGGCTTCCGAGTTTCGTCTATTAGATTTTAAATCGATTGTGTATTCTGGTAAATCTTCTGTTCTGTTTTTTGTATTGTTCAAAAAATAATAATATTTTTGTGCAGATCATGGTTATTGTCGTAATCCGGTGGACGTCCTAAACCCACTTCCATCAAATTACATCTCTGCAGGAAACAAACGACCCCGTCATGTGCTTTTTAAAGATGATGAAAATGAAGATGAAAACGACAATTCCTGTGCCATTTGTTTGGATCCACTGAAAACCCATCAAATTGGTCATCTCGATAATTGTTCGCACGTGTTCTGTGCCAAGTGCATTCACAAATGGCAAAATCAGGGTGTCAACGAGGGCTGTCCCGTGTGTCGCAAGCAAATAACCAAAATTCTGGTTTGGCCAAAACTGCTACAAACTCAGGAGGAAAAGAAACAACTCTTTGATCTCATCAGTGGTGGGGTACCCTCAGATGATCGGGTTGACCGGGCAATGTCCTATGGTATATATAATTTTTCTTCAACCCATTTGTCTAATGTTTACTATCATTTACAGGTACACCAACAACCCTCACGACATCTAAGGGCAAAACAATGCGGGCCCTCCAGATGAACCCCGAGAGTATGAAGGTGTTCCTGAAGAAACCAAAACCAAATTGGAATTGTTACGTAATGACAGAATTGGCTGTTGAAAGAAGTGTTCCGAGTGTTGGTTCGGAGACTACTGCAGCTACTATCAATGGAGAAAATGTTTCTGCTGATACAAACCGCCTTTCATCTTCAATATTAGGACCTTCAAATTTGAATGAATTAATGATGTCACTAAACAGGATAAGGGCTAATATGGCTGCTTTAAACAATTATGCAACATACAATATCCGTGTTCGCAACAATGTTGTAACAATTATTGAAACTCGCCAAAATAATCATGAAAACAATAGACGTAATAATGATACAACCATTAGCAATATTGCAACAAATATTGTTTCGCCAAATCCTACTGCAAACAACGATGCTGCAACAAACAATGTCTCCATCGATTCTACTGCAAACAACAATGTTAACAATAGCTTCGACTAATCATAATCCAACCAATCCTACTACAACAACTAACAATGTATCAGCAAACGCAGCTTCCAATAGTCGAGCTTCAGTGAGCTTCAACACATCTCAATTACCCAATTTAAACCAAACTCCTGTTTTGAGAATTTGCTCAAGTCAGGCTTCCGAAATTATGAGAATGTTCTCAAGCACTTCTCGAACTAATAATCCTGTCAATAGGAATTTACCACCAAATGTTTCTTTCGCTAATACAATTCCAACAAATCAAACACCAAACTTTAATGTTGAACAAATCGATTCTATTCCAACAAGTAACGCTACAACGAACAATTCTGCAGCAAACAATGTTACACTAAATATTGCTTCTACCAATCCTAATCCAACAATATCTACTGCTGCCAACAATGGCTCACCAAATTGCCACAACAATGTCCAAACATTCCTGAGAGATTACTCACAGATTGCCTCCTACGAACAAGTGACGGAAGAATAGCCACGTTTAGTTTGAGTGATTTGAACACATTATTTAGTAATAATGAGCAGGTATAACAATTAGTACGAACTAAAAGCCTATCCACAAACTTTTAATTTTTCAATCTTAATAATTTAACTAAAAATCAAAAAATGTTGATTCATTCTTTAAGCTGCTTTATTTCGTTAATTTTTCTTGATGGATTCTGCCTTTACAAAAGGTTAAAATAATTTAATAATAACAATTAAAATCATTGAATAAATCTATTAAAAATAAGATTACGATAATTGTTGTTGATGTATCAATGATTTGTTGTTTATCAAATAATGCCATGGCATACTGCAGTAATAAGCCCCTAATTGTTTTTATGAAATTTTGAAATTACACAGAACTTATCTTATCTATTACACTTGATCAAAGTTCCACAGTCGTCGTATCTAAAGGTCAAATTAATTAAAAATTGAATTCACAATTCAGTTTGCTTAATAAAATTTATTGTCATGCTTATACATTCATAATTATGTAGTAAGGTAGTACCTTTTTCCGGTGAATTTTAATTTGGATTATATCTGTAACTTCTGTAAATTTTATATCGTAGATTTTATTTTAAAATGTTCTCATTTATTTATTTTGAACTTATTTTTTAGCAGTTGTGACTTTCTGTTTATAAAAAAAAGTTATATTCAATATATTTGATTTATTTTTTGACCTGATTTTAGACTGGCAATGAAAGTCATTTTAATTAATTTACAATAAATTTTATTCATTCAATGCTTTGACATATATTTTTCCATGTAAGTTCGTAAGATAATAATTAAACATAGGAAAACAGTTACAATTTAATTAATCATGTATTACATTGATTTTATTAATGGATTTAAGGTTGAATTTCTTTGAGATGAAACCAATCAGGCCCTGATTCTCGAGTTCCAGGGGGTCAACATTTGTTTAGTCAGAAGATTTCTAAATGCCACCAATCGTCCCACCGAGTTCAACGATGCAAATTTCCGGGGCATTACCGTTAGTCATTTTCTCTAGGGGTTCTCAATTAATGTAAGATATTCATACTTGGCAATTCAAAAATTGTGAGACAATTGTATCAATACACATTTTGGTGCTTTGAAAATGGCAATTCGTGTCTTGGTGGACACGGCGAATATTAGATAGAAATTTAAAGTTATTTCAATTATAATCAATCAAGTGTCAATAATTATTATATTTAGTGGTTTTATTTTTTTTTTTTGAAAATTCAAGGAGACAGTTTTTAATGTTATCCAAATGAGAATCCAGATGAGTCTCTCAAAAAGGTTTCTAAATTTCTAAATAAAACTTCGAATAAATTGTTAAATAAATAACAAAATTTTTACTTAGAATTTTAAATATTACCACATTTATTGATTGGCACTATTTATTTATTTACAATCCTACTTCATGATTACCACATCCCTAGTTTTCTTTTTGAAAAGTTAAAATTCTTTTATAAATAAAATAATTATTATGAATCAAAAATCCATTATATCAAAATATATTGAATATTTTTACTATCAAGCCATTCAATGTCATAATTTCTTTGTTTTTTAACGATGTTTAATTTTATTTGAATAAATAAAACCTTGGTTTCTTTTTATGAAATTATTCAAAAAATAAAAATTTTATTTTTGATTTGTTTTTCTTTAAAAATGGTAACTATTGTTTTATTTAATATTTTAAATTTCATTTGCCAAAATATTTCTAAGAGTTCATTATTGGAAAGATTTGAAAATTGTAATTATTTAAACAATTTTATTAAATATTTGAATTCAAATTTTTTGTACCTCAACTATGAACGGTTCGATTTACTGCAATATAATAACAACAACTACTGTAGGCTACAGTCTGTAGCAGTGAAAGTAGTTGAATGAAGAGAAGGAAGAGGAGGAGGAGTAGCATTGAGAAAGGGAGAGGGTGAGCATTTCGGCTGCAGTGCAGACACGATCAAAACATTGGCTCACAAGCACTCTCTACTGCTGCAGTAACGAAAATAATTCAAAGAAAAAAGTGAATTTTGACATTTTTAATTATTTTCACGCATTTCTACTATTGTTCAAATCCTTTATTTGATCTTATTTTAATAGATTTCAACTATTTGAAAGGTAGTTGATGATCTCTTTTCATTAAAAGGTTACTTTTTCTTAAATATATTTTTTTGTATATTTTTATTAGAATTTTAATTTTTTTAATAGATTTTTGTGTATAAATATAAATTGAATATACTAATTTCTTGAAGAAAAATCACAATGGAATACACAAAAAAGAAGCGACAGCAATTGTTATCGAAATTTCACTGTCCCTTTACTTGTGATCTAAATCCGCAAAGCAAATACTGTCCCTTTTGGCATCCGGCTCCACAAGAATTGTCTCATTCTGGGCAGGTTGCTCGGAAGTGCCCACCAAATTTAAAGAGACTACCAGCCTACTGTTGTGCATCATTCCTCTCATTTGCATGTTCCAAACGTGAGTACTCCTTTCAGTGTGGTTCTGATTCGAGTGCTGAGATACTGACTCGATGTGAAGATGGATTTCATATGGAGTTGGGGGAGTTGGCTGATTTGAAGAAATTTGGGGAAAAGATGGCTAAATTTCTATTGGAAGCTTCAGAGTTTTGTAAATCTGATCTTAAATCTCTGGATGATTCTGGTAAGTCTGTTCTGCTTATTTTGTATTATTCAAAAAATTATAATATTTTTGGTACAGTTCCTGGTTCTAGTCGTAGTCAGATAGACGTTCTAAAGCCACTTCCATCAAATTCCATCTCTGCAGGGCACAAACGACCCCGTCATGTGCTTTTAAAAAATGACAAAAAGAATGGAGAAGATGAACGTTCCTGTGCCATCTGTTTGGATCAACTCAAAAACCATCAAATTGGTCATCTCGATAAATGCTCGCACGTGTTCTGTGCCAAGTGCATCCACAAATGGCAAAATCAGGGTGTCAACGAGAGCTGTCCCGTGTGTCGGAAACGAATTGCCAAAATACTGGTCTGGCCAAAACTGCTACAATCTCGGAAAGAAAAGAAACAACTCTTTGGTCTCATCAGTGGTGGAGTGCCCTCAGACGAACGAGTTGACCGAGCAATGGAAAACGGTATAAAATCTCAAATTTATATTCAACCCATTTATCTAATGTTTATCATCATTTAAAGGTACAGAGACATTCGTCAGAACATTTGAAGGCAAAACAATGTGCGCCCTCAAAATGAATCCTGATAGTATGAAGGTGTTCCTGAAGAAACCAAAGCCAAATTGGAATTGCTACATAATGACAGATCTGAATGATACTGAATGGGAACACGATTTAAACTCCATTCACGTTGTAGCCCCAAGTCGGGCTTCAGATATCGTCCAAGTGTACTCAAACATTCGTGAAACTGAATCTCCATTCACTAGGCATCAACCATCAGTTATAACTCCCATTAATCCTAATCCAACCAATCGAACATCAAACTTCGATGTTGTACAAATCGTTGCTTCGACCAATTCTACTGTAACAAACAATGCTTCTACAAACAATGCTTCTACAAACAATGCTTCTACAAATATTGCTTCAACCAATCCTAATCCAACAATTTCTACTGTAACCAACAATGTCCCACCAAATTCCCAAAACAATGTCCAAACAATCCCGAGAAGCATCTCTCCAGAAAATTTTCTACGAACAAGTGATGGAAGAATTGTCGAAATTAGTTTAAGTGATTTGAACTCATTATTCACTAATAATGATCGATATTATATTCAGCGCGATATTTTTGAATATGAAAATGGTAATATTAATAATACTTCAGACAATGTTCCAACCAATGATCCAAGTTAACCTGATTGTTTGATTGTAAAGTTTGCTACGGCTACATTCGTCATTGTTTAAAAAGGTATTTTATTAATCAATTTTGAAATCTAAAAATAATTCATATATCTTCATTTTTAAAATATTTTATTTATAAGTTGATTAGATGCAATTTTAAATGTAAATTTAATTTTTCGCTTGTTAACCCTTAAGTAGCCAACATATTTCAGACCCCTGATCCGCCAACATGAGTCTCCGAGACTCAACTCTCACAGTGCATTTGGTCAAGTGACAACACTCAAATAGACCAACTTTGAACTACTGTAATTTTTTTTCTACTCGTCACACAGATTTGGGAAAAAGTGTGTTGGATAGATTATCTTTTTGTCTTTCACTCTGTCTAAAAAATATTATCTTTCATTGATCAGATAAAAAATGCTCAAACAAATAGCGCGACATGTTTTTGGTGTGTTCCTCCCTCCTTCACAAGCACAGAGTTACCCTGTCAAACCACTTTTCATGCACTAGGGACAGTGCGGTCTGCTAGTCGGCGGTGGGGGAAAACACTTTACATTGTGGAAGCTACAAAGTAAGATTTTTTACTCGACATTGAGTTGGTTATTCTGGTCTCATTTCGAAACCATAAGTGCTAGGAACTATATTTTTGGGTTATGAACTCAAAACATTCTGCTTCATACATTCTGCTTCAATCATTAATTAAAAGGTTCATCATAAATCGTTCAACCGAAATGATTATAATCATAATTCCAATTACTAGACAATTTATTATTTGACAATTTATTTTTATCATCATTTTAAAAGAAGTGATTGAAAAAGGTTTATAATTCGGTCAATAGAAAGGTAATTTCATTTATTTGTTGTACAATTCGATGGATAACTATCATCAGATGATTATAATTATTGACACATTTTTATTTTTTAGTGCTATTCGTTCGTATGTAGTCGAATCGAAAGGTCAAATTGATTATAATTCCAGTTCACAATTCAGTTGGTTTAATATTTATTTATTTTTATGCTTACACAGTAATAGAGTTGTACAGTTTTACGGTACATTTTATTTCGGATTCTATCTGTATCATCTGTACAATTTGACATCTCAGTTGTATCTAGCGTACAACTTTCTCTTTACTAAGTTGTAATGTATTTTTTAAAGGAACGTTAGTAGTTTACGATATCGGATTTGTAAAAAGGTTGTATTCAATTTATTTGATTACATTTTTACATGATTTAACATTTTAGAAAGTAATTATTAATGACTGATTAAGTAATCAATCAGTTACAATAAAATTTTATACATTTAATGCTTTGAGTAGTTTTAGAGAAAATTAGGATACTTATTTAGGTTTTAAAAATTTATCTTACTTTTGGCCCTACCCACTCTGACCCGACTCTGACCCTACTCTGACCCTACCTTACTAGTAAGTTTACCCTAGCCCGACCCCGACCAAGTGTAAGGGTCGGTGGTTTTCCTTCTACCTCACCTCAACAGTGAAGTTAGTACGCGGAATAGTTCACTACCACACATGTTGGGGTTGTTTTGTGTGTGAGCGACCAGTACTCCCCACGTGGGGGCCTGCAGCCAATAAAGCCACACCACCTGTATGTATATATATATGAGTAAGCCTGAGCCCATTTCAGTTGAGTCAAAACAAGCAAGTGTAAATTAGTGTAATTATTATTGAGCATCGTGATCGTATCATTGTATAATTTTAGAATATTCAAAATGTTCTCCAAAAGCAGTACCAACCAACGAAAACGGAGCCGAACTGCACTGTCTAGTATTACGAATGTTCATCAAAACATAAACAAACGAATCAAATTGTGCAACGAGTCAAGTCAACAAGTGAATGTAAATTTACAATTGTCCGATTGTTCTACCCTTGTCAATGGTTCTATTCAGCCCAACAAAAAACGAATCAATCTCGAACAGAATCAATACATTTTGAGTACGAAAAGGGCTAAAGTTGCGAACAATATTAATGCATTGCAGTCACTTGGTTCATGTTTGAGTGCACAATCCTCATCTCGCACACTCCACCTCAATCATATTCCATTCGACTGTCTCTCTTCGATATTCTCACGCATCTCACTCCAGCACCGCATCACTCGACTATCTCTGGTCTGTCACCACTGGAAATCAACAGTCGACGAGATGTGCCTCATCAAGGGACAACTCACCATCAATCTATTCTCTAGCTATAAACCGAAAGTTATGCAACTTGTTACTAGTGATCTCGAACATTACTGGTCAAATGTAAGATACGAGAGAATGGAAAGTCTACTTTTGAAACCCAAGAAAAATTGCTCCCTCCTTGACTTGTCAGTTCGTTTTCCTCTGGTCACTGAACTTGTGATTCGATCTAACGACACAACCGAACAACAGAATCGTTCATCACTGAAAGTGTTTTTGGGTCTTATGAGTCCTCAACCCCAGGAATGGTGTTCGTCCTTGACAAGTTTGACACTTTATAAAATGACCAAAATTACAGATCCGAAATTTCTGCCAGAGGTGAGGTGTTGATGACCGTAATGACACAATTTTAAAATCTTTTTTTCCCCACAGATTTGTTCAATGATTAATCGTAAATTCAACCAATCCAATCTCAAACATCTCAACCTGCATATTCACTCATTTGGTCCCGTCACACGTCAGTCCTACCATCCTGAGCGAGTAGAGCTACGCAAAGTACTGCCTCAATTGGAGCGATACTTTGTGGATTGTACTTTTCAAAATTGGATATCTGTTATGCGTATTCTCGGTGATCCAACCAGGACGAAAGGTGTCAAAGAACTCAACATTCGTGAACATTCACTTTCGTTTGAGAATTGGACCAGTTTACTGAAGCACTCACAGCTCACCTCTACTGTTACACATCTTCACTTGGGAGTTGTGTCTAAAAGATGGTTTAGCTTAATATGCGAAAGCTTTAGTTTGGTGCAGTGAGTAAAGTTGTATCTATCGTGTGTGTTTAATATTGAATTGTTTAGAACAAATACGATGCGGATTGGTTTAAGGAATTAAGCAAGTTGACCCATTTGACCGAACTGAAAATGCATCGCTTTCAACTCGATCCAACAGTGAAACCTCTTCCACTGTCCACCATCAAGAAGTTGACCATCTGTAACTCAAACCTGTTGACCCACTTTCAATCATCAACCAACTCGAATCATCGCTTCAACGCGTCCCAGTACTGTCGCCTACTGTCTCATCACTTTCCCTCGGTGTCTGTGTTGATTTTGTTGAGCAACGAGAAAAGTGTCACAATGGCGGAGAGGAACATTCGCAAGTGGACACAAGTGCACTTCAAACACATTCACAAGTTGGTGCTGGTGCTCAGGGCAGTCGAATATAGAAATGATATGACATGGCGACGGAAGTTCATGAGAGAGTATCGAAAGCTGTCACAGAATTAGTTTGCTCGGTGTGTATACTCAATTCAAATTATTTTTTAATAATTTGGTTAACTTAATATATTCGAATCCACTAACAACTTGTTAGTAACAAGGTATAACAACCTTGCAATTTCTTTAAATATTATTTTTTCGTTCATATTTTAAATATTTCTTCACTTCATTTTTAAATAATTAAATATTTTTGCTAAATAATTATAAATTTTCTTATATATTTAATTCTTTCTTTATGCATTCTTTAAAGCATTCGCTTCTTTAAAAGGTCAATTTAAAAAAGGTATTTTTAGTTATGAATCTCGGTCGTTTAAAAAATATTCATTTTACAAATTTTGAAAGGTGAGATTGAGAAAATGAAAGATTATGTGCTTAAAATAAATGTAATTTGACTTTATGCACTCTATGCGAATAGGAAATTTATTAAAACGTGAAAATATAAATTATCATTTTAGATAGAAAATTAAAGTTATTACAATTATTGTTATCAATCATATGGCAAATTTTTTTTGTGGTTTTATTTTTAAAATTCCAACTTGATGCTGTGGTTCGGAAAAAGGTCACATTTCTAAATAAAACTTCGAATATATTGTTCAAATAACAAATTTTATTAACTAGAATTTTTTAATATTACTACATTTTTTAATTGATAGACACTATTTATTTTTCTGACGTGCAGTCCTACTTTATGATTAATACATCTCTTCTCAGTTCTTTTCGAAAGGTCAAAACTCTTTATAAATAAAATAATTTTCACGAATCTTCATATTTAAAGTAATTTTATTATTGTCATTTCTTTTGTTTATCATTTAAAAGTTATTTTATTTATATGAACTACATACTACCACTTGACATTGGTTTACTTTGTATTAAAAGGTTATTTCATTAATTATAATTTTGTTTTTCAAAAAAATCTTTAAAGACTTTTGTGGGTGTTTCAAAAACATGTTAGAAGAAGACTGTACGTTTTTACTAAAATTGAAAATTAAAATAAAATTATCATTGCTTAATCGAATTAAAATTGAATTTAATATTACATTTTTTGTAAATTAAAAAAATGTGCTAAATTTTTACTAAATATTACAAGCTGTAATAATTCAGCTTAATTAACAAATGTTTACTTACAAATATAATCTTTATCAATTATAATTATCCTAATTGTTTTTAGTTAGGATTTATCTTCGCACATTTCGTTTCTAAAGGTCAAATCAGTTATACATTTTTTTTGTAAATTAATATGTGCTAAATTAATGATCAAAAATATTGATTGATTTTTGAATGTCATATTTTCTATGTAGGTTATGTAGGTCACAGTCTTCCATTAGTATGGAGCATTAAACATGTTCTTCCACTGCGATTCAAAAGATAACTTAGAAATTAGCCCACAATTGCACATTAGTGGGCAATAATGGTCTATCTAGGTCAGAGGGTAGGTCATCGAATCACTTGCCTAATTTCTATTCATAGACTAGTCACACAGTCAGGCAACATCACTGGCATCATTCGTGCGCACAGGGGAGGAAAGTTTAATTTTTCTGCAACGAATTTGGCAAAAAAAATTTGATTTATTAAAGGCATATGCTATATATATTGTTAAAAGCATTACAAAATTCAATTTAATATATGTGATTATTTGGCTTAAGACAAAGCTTGTTTAGAGTGCGCATGAAATTGTCCCAAAGAGCCGTTTTGTTAGTGATGCTGATGAATTATGTCTCCATACCAATTTCCCGTAATAATGATATTACCGCGGTTATTGATTATTGAATGATGCACAGGGCGATCAGAGGTTTGAACGATGAATGAATCTACAGGGTGATTGCCATTAATGATAACAATATTGTGAGCAGAATCTGCAGAATGAGGGGGAATGGCTTCAGTGGTCAAAACGTCATTATTGGTAGCTTGTTGGTATCCTCGATTGTTTGGTTTCTTTGGTCGGGAAGGTGGGGCAGGTGGGTGGCCATGGTCGAACTTCTTTGGCGGTTGTATGGAAGGCTTTGGTTTTGGTAGCGTTGGCTTTAAAGTAATTGGTAGGATGCTGGGCATAGATTGAGCTTCAATCAGCCAAGTAAATGAAGTTTCAATTATGATCACCAGTAGAACTAAGAGTACAATCCGAGTAGGAAATGGCATTGCGAATTAAATTGCTCTTTCAGTGTCCAGCAAAATAAACTGATCAAGCTAGACAGACGCTTTATATATAAGAAATTAGCAATGCCGAAAATGTAAAATTTGTTTTGGAGATTGGAATGTTAGATTTACATTTGAAGAGATCGCGCTTTGACATTTGACCTCTAGATAAGGGATAGAGAAAAATGGAGCCAAAATTCCCATGCGTGAAGAAGACTAAACAAACTACTTTGTTTAACCCTTTCAGTCCTGACGACCATTTTTGTGCCACCAACTTTGTGGACCGATTTTGACTCCGCCATGACTCGCACAGCCTGACGACCACTATTGTGACTCTCTGTATAGTCTTTTAAAGCAAAAACAGTTGGCATAACTGCAATACACTACTTTGCCTTCATAAAAACAGACGACAAAGGAAGCATAGTCAACTCTCGAAGTGGTCCAAAAGTCAATATACATGACTTGACTTTACATTTCGCTTTCTCCTGCGTTCCTTGGTGGATTACTTTTGGACCTGAAGTGTCTATTCGATCACAAACATGTTAGGCTATGACATAACGTTTAGAAATTGAAAAAATTCGCATCCGTTCTCAATTGATAAGCATTTTTTGATTTATCAAAATTTTGATCTAGCATCGTTATCAGTCAAAATTTCAAAAAATTGCTCTGAACATATTGTTCACTATAACGAACTCTTTTAAAAAATTACTTGCTAACCAAATTATTTCAACGGATTCATGTAGCGGGATTGAAAGGGTTAAGAAAGTTCATGTGCAAACAAACCAGTTTGATCAGGTTAGTCTTGCATTGCTTACAAAAAGCAATCATAGGAACCATGGAATGGCTCACATTTGTAGTCCGCAGTTCAAGCTTAGGCCTCAGAATCTAGTTTAGTAAGGCAGTGGCAATTTTGAGATGATTTAAATAAATGTTTTTATATAAATGTAGGACTACGAGAATTGGCCATTATTTTGCAAATGCATTTGTCGGTAAACTAATTTTAAGACATAATAAAATACATTAGCGCCATCTGGCGGTTACGACACAAACTGTCGTATGTACAGCAATTGAAAGTATGCGAACTCCGCCGTCAGGTTTACCCACGGGTAACACGTGGGTAACCCGTGGGTAAACCAGTTCATGAGTGAGTATTGAAAATTGTCACAGAATTAGTTTGCTCGGTTCTCAATTCAGATTATTTTGTGATATAATTTGATTAATTAAATATACGAATACACTAACCACTTGTTAGTAAAAAAGGTATGTTCACTTGCAATTTCTTTAAATATTAATCCGTTGTTCATATTTTTAAAATGTTTCTTTTCTTTTTTTTAACTAATTAAATATTTTTGCTAAATATTTGTAATTTTTCTTATATATTAAATTCACATCTTTCTTTCGTATGTTTCTTTTTAAAGGTTAAAAATAAATTTTTTTAATTATGAATCTCGGTCGTTTAAAAAATATTTATTTTAAAATTCGGGTAAGTGTCAATTCATGTCTGCGATGGAGAATATTGAAATTTCAAGATCTTTAAAGATTATGTGCTCAAAATTTGATTTGACTTTATGCACTGTGAAATTAGGAAACTTATTAAAATGTGAAAATATAAATTATAATTTTAGATATAAAATTAAAGTTATTTCAATTATTGTTATCAATCATGTGTCAGAAATTTTGTATTTAGTATTTTTATTTTTGGAAATTCCAATGAGACAGTTTTTAATTTGATCCACATGAATGTTGGTGATTATTAAAAAAAGTTACATTTTTTAAATAAAACTGCGAATATATTGTTCAAATATCAAATTTCATTAATTAGAATTTTAAATATTACCACATTTTTTTTTTATTGATAGACACTATTTATTTTTCTATAGAACATGTGCAAACATACTTCATGATTACCGCTTCTCTACTCTTCTTTTGGAAAGGTCAAAATTCTTTATAAATATAATAATTATCATCAATCTTCCTATTTAAAGTAATTTAATTATTGCCATTTTCTGTTTATCATTTGGAAGTTATTTTATTTACATGAACTACCTATAGGTATACTACTACTTGACATGCGTTAATTTTTATATTAAAAGGTTATTTCATTAATTATAATTTTGTTTTAAAATTTTTTTAAAGACTTTTGTGGGTGTTTCAAAAACATGTTAGACTTTACGTTTTTACTAAAATTGGAAATTATCATTGCTTAATCAAATTTAAATTGAATTTAATATTACATTTTTAACATTTTCTCATTATTGAATTGCAAATAAGTTTTCCTTTTTGTGAGTATGAGAAATTTTGTAAAGGTTAAAAATTAATAAAAAGCTCAAGAAGATTTGAATTCAAACGGAACTCGGTTAAATACATTGTCAATATTATTCATAGCGGCTATGAATCATAGGTAAAAATGGGGTAAATAATCTAAAATATTTATTGACTTTTGAATGTCATATTTTCTTTATTTGTAAAGATTTCAAATTTTATTTGAATAATTAAGACCTTGGCTTCTTTTTATGGCATTAATTAAAAAGAAAAATTTTGAGCCTTGAACTGCATTGCTTTAAAAATGGTAATTATTATTTTATTTAATATTTAAAATTGCATTTTTGTCAAAATGTTTCTAAGAGTTCATTATTGGAAAGATTGGAAAATTGAAATTAATTAACAATTTTTTAATCAAATTTGTGCATCTCGCCTATATGAACGGTCCCTTTTATTTTAATAAAATAATAATAACAACAACTTCTGCAGCAGTGAAAGTAGTTGAATTAAGAGGAAGAGGAGGAGGAGGAGAAGGAGTAGCATTGAGAAAGGGAGAGGGTGAGTGTTTCGGCTGCAGTGCAGGCACGATCAAAACATTGGCTCACAATCGCTCTCTAACTGTTGCAGTGACGCGAAAATTTAATAAAAAAGTGAATTTTGACAATTTTAATTATTTTCTCACATTTCTCACATTTCCACTATTGTTCAAATCATCTATTTGATTTTATTTTAAGAGATTTCAACTATTTGCCAATTAGACTGATGTTATCTTTTCTTTAAATGGTTACTTTTCTAACATCTTAAATATATTCTTTATATTTTTTTTGTATTTATTATTTTGTAATGATTTATGCGTACAATAAAAATTGAACACACGAATTTCTTGAAGAAAAATCATAATGGAATACACAAAACTGATGCCTCAAAAATTATTATCCAAATTTCTCTGTCCTTTCACGTGTGATTTTAATCAGCCCAACAATGACTGTCCCTTTTGGCATCGGGCTCCACAAGAAGAATCTCATTGGCATCGTAAACATGCAGAGTGCACCTACGAGTGCCCACCAAATATAAAGCCACTACCAGCCTACTGTTGTGCATCTTTCCTTGCACTGAAATGTTCCAAACGTGAGTACTCCTTTCAGTGTGGTGCTCATTCGAGTGCTGAGATACTGACTCGATGTGAAGATGGATTTCATATGGAGTTGGGGGAGTTGGACGATTTGCAGTTGTTTGCACAGAAAATGGCTAAAGTGCTGCTGGAGGCTTCCGAATATCGTCGATCTGATTTTAAATCGATTGAAGATTCTGGTAAGTCTCCTGTTCTGTTTTTGTATTATTCTAAAAAATAATATTTTTGTACAGTTCCTGGTTCTGTTCGTAAACCGATGGACGTTCTAAAGCCCCTTCCATCGAATTACATCTCTGCAGGACACAAACGATCCCGTGAAGTGCTTTTTAACGATGATGCAGATGAAGATGAAAACGATCATTCCTGTGCCATTTGTTTGGATCCACTTAGAAATAACCAAACTCAAATTGGTCATCTCGACAATTGTTCACACGTGTTCTGTGCCAAGTGCATTCACAAATGGCAAAATCATGGTGTCAACGAGGGCTGTCCCGTGTGTCGAAAGAAAATTTCTAAAATTCTTGTCTGGCCAAAACTGCTACAAACTCAAGAGGAAAAGCAACAACTCTTTGACCTCATCAGTGGTGAGGTGCCCTCAGACGAACGAGTTGACCGAGCAATGGCAAAAGGTATGCATAATTTTTCCTCGACCCATTTATCTGATGGTTATCATCATTTACAGGTATAAGAGCATATTTCAAGACATTTGATGGCAAAACAATTAATGCTCTCCATATGAAACCTGAGAGTATGAAGGTGTTTCTGAAGAAACCAAAACTAAATTGGTATTGTTACATAATGACAGAAATGGCTGTTGAAAGGGAACCCAATTTAAACCCCATTCCGGTTGTGACCCCAAGTCAAACTTCAGATATCCCCCCAATGTTATCAAACACTCGTGGAACTATTCATCCATCATTCATACATCATTCGTACATTAATCGACAACCACCAATAATGAATAACATCAATCCTAATCCAATCAATCGAACATCAAACTCCAATGTTGAACATATTTTTGCTTCGACCAATTCTTCTGCAACAAACAATGCTGCAACAAATTATACTGTAACAAACAATGACCGTTTTGTTACCATTTGTTGTAATCCTGCTGCCATTAGAAATGCTCGAATGAATAATCGGGAAACAAATAGAAGTAACAATGGTTCCGCCATTAGCAATGTTGCCCCAAATATTGATTCGACTACTAATCTTACTGCTGCTACCAATCCTAATTCAACCAATTCTCCTGTAAGCAACAATGTTGCAACAACCTCCACCAACAATAATCAAACTTCTGAGAGCAACAGCTCCCGAGTGCGCAATCCAAACTGCAATCCCGTTAGGTCAGCATCTGATGTTGCGGTTCAATTTGGATCAAATCGTGAATCAGGAATTACTGTTTGCGGTAGGCCGTCAATTGCAAGTGAAAGTGAACACAATTTAAACCCCATTCCTGTTGTAACCCCAAGTGAGGTATCAGATGTCCTCCGAATGTTATCAAACACTCGTGGAACTAATCATCCATCATACATTAGTCAAGAACAATCAATGATGAATCACATCAATTCTAATCCAATCAATCGAACAGCAAACTTCAATGTTGCCACAAATATTGCTTCGACCAATTCTTCTGCAACAAACAATGCTGCAACAAACAATCACCGTATTTGCTATAATGTTGCTGCCATTAGAAATGCTCGAATGAATAATCAGGAAACAAATAGAAGTAACAATGGTTCCGCCATTAGCAATGTTGCCCCAAATATTGATTCGACTACTAATCTTACTGCTGCTACCAATCCTAATCCAACCAATTCTACTGTAAGCAACAATGTTGCAACAAACGCCACCAACAATAATCAAACTTCTGAGAGCAACATCTGAGCGCAATCCAAACCGCAATCCCGTTAGGTCAGCATCTGATGTTGCGGTTCAATTTGGATCAAATCGTGAATCCGGAATTACTGTTTGCGGTAGGCAGTCAATTGGAGAAGTTCTGAATGATATCAGAGCTCGTCACAGACGGAATTAAAACAAGCAACCATGAATTGTTGATACATTCTTTGATCTGCTTTATTTCGTTAATTTTACTTGGATGGACAATAGGAACCACCGAATCTTCATATGACCTCGAATATTTTGATGCCTCATCGACTAATAGTTACATTTTCATATAGAAATAACTATTCTCCATTTTCAGGGCTCAAGGATAACGGCTTGATCACCCAAAAAAAATGCACTGGTGAGAGTTACAGCTATTGAATTGCTATCATTGGCCATGCATTTTTTTTGGGTGATCAAGCCGTTATCCTTGAGCCCTGAAAATGGAGAATAGTTATTTCTATATGAAAATGTAACTATTAGTCGATGAGGCATCAAAATATTCGAGGTCATATGAAGATTCGGTGGTTCCTAATGGACAATACAAATGGTTAAAATAATTTAATAATAACAATGAATATCATTGAAAAAAATCCTTTGAAAATGAAATTACGATAATTGTTGTTGTTGATATAATAATATATAAATGATTTGTTGTTTATCAATTTATGCCAGTTATGAAGCCCCTGATTGTTATGTGAGTTTTTTATGATTTTTAGTTGAAGTTAAAAACATTTTGTATTACATTATTTAACATATCTTTCAACTTGATTACGAAAGCCAATTTGTTCTATATAGCAACTTCCATCGAAATAGCATTTGATTTTCCAACAATCGAGTTATGTTTCAGAAATTTAAATTTATTCGCTCATGGGACTTGAGAAAATATTTCAATTAGTGTTTTTACTAAATATTACAAACTGTAATAATTCAGCTTAATTAACAAAATGTTTACTTACAAATATAATCTTTATCAATTAAAATTATCATAATTGTTTTTAGTTAGGGTGAATTGGGATTCTGTCATTTCTAAAGGTCAAATTAATTATAATTAGAATTAACATTCCAGTTTGTTTAATAAATTTATTGTTATACCTTTTTACAGGCGCATTTTAATTTGGATTATATCTATATCTTCTGTCTAGTTTGGTATCTCAGTTTTAATTTTACAATTTTTTCCTTTATTTATTTGTAATGTATTTTTTGAATTTCGTTTGGACCGTCATTTTATAAAAAGGTTGTATTTAATTTGTTTTATTTATTTTTGACATGATTTTAGACAGTCAATGAAAGTCAAGTTAAGTAATCTATATCCGTTGCAATAAATTTGTTGATTCAATGTTTTGACTTAAATATCCAAAACTTTATTTGAATTCCGAGTAAATACTCAAATTTAAATTTATGTACCTAAACTATATGAACAGTTCGTTTTACAACAATATAACAACAACAACTAACAACTGCAGCAGTGAAAGTAGTTGAATGAAGAGGAGGAGGAGTAGCAGTGAGAAAGGTAGAGGGTGAGCGTTTCGGCTGCAGCTGCAGACACGATCAAAACATTGGCTCACAATCGCTCTCTAACTGTTGCAGTGACGCGAAAAATTCACAGCAAAAAGTGAATTTTGACATTTTTAAAATTATTTTCACGTATTTCTTCTATGCTCCCTATTGTTCAAATCCTTTATTTGATCTTATTTTAAGAAATTTATAAAGTATCTCTTATTTGAAAATGTACCTGGAAATGAACCTAGTACTAAATGGTTTATTTTTTTAAATCTAAATGAATTATGTTTTTTATTAATATTTGATTATTTTTTATAGATTTATGCGCATAATATAAATCGAATACACTAGTTTCTTAAAAAAAACATAATGGAATACACAAAACTGTTATCCAAATTTCTCTGTCCTTTTACGTGTGATTTTAATCAGCCCAACAATGACTGTCCCTTTTGGCATCGGGCTCCACCTGAAGAATCTCATTGGCATCGTAAACATGCAGAGTGCACCTACGAGTGCCCACCAAATATAAAGCCACTACCAGCCTACTGTTGTGCATCTTTCCTTGCACTGAAATGTTCCAAACGTGAGTACTCCTTTCAGTGTGGTGCTCATTCGAGTGCTGAGATACTGACTCGATGTGAAGATGGATTTCATATGGAGTTGGGTGAGGTGGACGATTTGCACATGTTTGGGAACAAGATGGCTAAAGTGCTGCTGGAATCTTCAGAATTTTGTCGATCCAATTTTAAATCGATTGAAGATTCTGGTAAGTTTTTTGTTCTGTTTTTTGTATTTTTCAAAAAATAATAGAAATTTTGATACAGTTCCTAGTTCTGGTCGTAATCGGATGGACGTTCTAAAGCCACTTCCATCAAACTACATCTCTGCAGGAAACAAACGACCCCGTCATGTGCTTTTTAAAGATGATGAAAATGAAGATGAAAACGACAATTCCTGTGCCATTTGTTTGGATCCACTGAAAAACCATCAAATTGGTCATCTCGATAATTGTTCGCACGTGTTCTGTGCCAAGTGCATTCACAAATGGCAAAATCATGGTGTCAACGAGGGCTGTCCCGTGTGTCGGAAGCGAATTGCCAAAATTCTAGTATGGCCAAAACTGCTACAAACTCAGGAGGAAAAGAAACAACTCTTTGATCTCATCAGTGGTGGAGTGCCCTCAGACGATCGGATTGACCGAGCAATGGCAAACGGTATTAAATGTCAAATTTATATTCAACCCATTTATCTAATGTTTATCATCATGTAAAGGTACAGAAACATTTTTCAAGACATTTGAGGGCAAAACAATGTGTGCCCTCAAGATGAATCTTGAGAGTATGAAGGTGTTCCTAAAGAAACCAAAACAAAATTGGAATTGCTACATAATGACAGAATTGGCTGTTGAACGCGAACACAATCTAAATCAAAGTCATGTTTCTCGAGCAAACCCAAGCCAGGTATCAGAACTCCTCAGAAGGATCAACTCAGCAGCAGCAGCAGGAGCAACTCGAAATAATCCGCCAATCATTAGGCCTGCACAAGCACAAGCATTTCTAGGTCCTATCAATCCTAATCCAACCAATCCAACATCAAACTTGAATGTTGCGCAAATCTTTGCTTCGTCCAATTCGACTGCTACAAACAATCCTGCAACAAATAATCCTGCAACAATCAATGCTGCAACAAACCATCCTGCGACAAACAATCCTGCAACAAACAATGCTGCAACAAACAATCCTGCAACAAACAATGCTGCTACAAACCATCCTGCGACAAATAATCCTGCAATTAGCAATATTACCCCAAATATTCCTTCGAACAACCTTAATCCAACCAATTCTACAGCAACCAACAACTCATCAGCAAACACAGCCACCTATAGTCAGGCTCGTATAATCACTAGGGTTCCATTACCAAGTCCAAGGCTCATCAGTCCTTCAGAAGCTGCCCATTATCTTGCAATGGTAAATTCTGCAACAAACAATCCTGCAACAAACAATCCTGCAACAAACAATGCTGCAACAAATAATCCCGCAATTAGCAATATTACACCCAATATTCCTTCGAACAACCTTAATCCAACCAATTCTACTGCAACCAACAACGCATCAACAAACACAACCACCAATAATCAGGCTTGTCTATTCACTAGGTTTTCATCAGCAACTATATCTCTCATCAGTCCTTCAGATGCTGCACATTTTCTTGCTATGGGGCATCTTGGAACAAACAATGCTGCAACAAGCAATGCTGCAACAAACACTGCCACCAATAATCGTGCTTCAGTAGAAATGTTATGTCGTGTACCTAATAATCCCGTCATTACCAATGTTTCTCCAAATATTGTTTCGAACAATTCTAATCCAACAAATGTTACTGTAATTAGCAATATTGCAACAAACACTGCCACCAATAATCGTGCTTCAGAGAGCAATAGACCTCAATTGCACCATTGCAATACCAACTACTGTATTCCTTTTGAAATGTTTTGTCGTCGACCTAATAATCCCGTCATTACCAATGTTTCGCCAAATATTGTTTCGAACAATCCTAATCCAACAAATCCTACTGCAATCAACAGTATTGCAACAAACAATGCTGCAACAAACAATGCTGTAAGAAACAATTCCGCAACAAACACTGCCACCAATAGTCTAGCTTCAGAGAGCAATAGACCTCAAGTGCACAATCCAAACCACAGTCTTCCAGTTGTAGGTGTAACCCTAAGTCAGACTTCAGAAATTATGAGAGTTTTCTCAAACATTCGTGGAACTAATAATCAAGCCATTAGGAATTCAGCGCCAAATGTTGCTTCCACCAATTCTAACTCAACTAATCCTACAACAATCAGCAATGCTACACAAATCGTTGCTTTGAACAATACTAATGTAACAAGCAATTCTGAAGCAAACAATGCTGCAACAAACAATGCTGCAGCATACAATGCTGAAACAAGCCTTGCCCGTGTTTGTTGCCAAACTGCTGCAGCAATTCTAAATCGCATGAATAATCGTGAAACCAATGCTCCAGTCATTATCAAGTTTGTACCAAATGATGCTTCGACTAATCCTACTACAACTAACAATGTATCAACAAATGCGGCCACCAATAGTCGAGCTTCAGTGAGCAACACATCTCAATTACACAATTCAAACCAAACTCCTATTGCAAGAATAAGCTCAAGTCAGGCTTCAGGAATTAAGCGAATATTCTCAAGCACATGTCAAGCTACAATTCCAGTCAATAGGAATTTATCGCCAAATGTTTCTTCCACAAATTCTAATCCAACTAATCGTACCCCAAACTTCAATGTTGCACAAATCCATTCTATTCCAACCAGTGCTACAATCTATGCTACAACGAACAATTCTGCAACAAACAATGTTACTTCAAATATTGCTTCTCCAAATCCTAATCCAACAAATTTAACTGCAGCCAATAACGGTGTGCCAAATTCCAACAACAATGTTCTCAACAACAATCTCCCCAGATAGCTTCCTTACGAACAAGGGATCGAAGAATAGCCAAATTTAGTTTAAGTGATTTGAACTCATTATTTACCTAATAATGAGCGTTATAATATTCAACGTGATATTGCGAAATTTGAAAACGATGATAAAAATACTTCAGTCAATGTTGTAGCTAGTGCCAACAATTTTCCAACCAATAATTCAAGTTAGCCTGATCGTTTGATTGTAAAGTTTGTTACATCTGCATTGATTTTCTCGTATACATATGTTTAAAAAATTATTTTATTAATCAATTTTCTAATTTAAAAATAATTGATATATTCATTTTAGACAGTTAATTAAAAATATTTATTATTGTTCAATTTTGATTCAAAATTTTGATTAAAAAATTATTATCTTGTGATATATTTCGATGACTAATTTCCTTCTCTTGATTATAATCTTTGGCACATTTTCATTTTCTTTATTTATAGTTTTGCTTGTCACTTGGTTTGTGAATCTAAAGGTCAAACTGATTATAATTCAAAATTCTCTAATTAGAAAACTCTAATTCTCAATTCAATTGGTCAAATGCTTACACATTCATAGAGTTGTAACCTTTCCTGTATGATTTTTTTTCGGTTTATATCTGTAACATTTGTACATTTTGGCATCTTAGTTTTATTTAACGTACAATTTTCTCTTTTACTAATTTGTAATGTATTTTTTTAGGAAAATTGATTCTTTATCTCTTTTCAGTTTTAAAAATGGTTTAAAAACTTACCAAATCAGGATTCAAACCCAAAAATCGAAGTTTTTGAATGGGCTTTGTTTTGGTATAGTCACCAGAGGTTTTTGGATTTGGCATCATATTCTCGTATACGTTCGTATCAACAAATGCATATTGCAATTTACATAGAAAAACGCACATTTCCAACCATCGAGTATCGCGTTTCGATATATGTGAAAATGTCTACGCATGCGCTCAGTGATTGGAAAATGCTAAAACATTTCTAAATTTCTCAGAATACAAATGACGCAATTTGATTAACAAATTTTACTAAAAGCCGCATAGAACATACAAAAACAATAATGGAAAACAGAAATTACGTAATTAGGAAAATGTAAATTCAAATATAGAAAAATAAAATATATAAAACAAATATATCTGATATAAAATCTAATCCAAAGCACAAAAATCACTTTTCGGATTCAAAATTCGTTTTTCCGAGCTTCATTCCTTTGGTGAACCCTTACCCAGGTAAGAGGTCAACTGATCCGAAGCAGCCAACAGCAGTCCCAAATACGGTGGTGATGGTTTGAGTGGACGGGAAGTGTATTCAGGATGGAATTGAACTCCGACAAAGTATGGATGATCCTTCAGTTCCATAACTTCCATACGCTCCATAGTTGTGTCCTTGCCCACAAACATCATTCCAGCTTCCTCCAACTTGGGCACTACCCTCGGATTCACCTCATATCGATGGCGATGTCGTTCGTAGATCTTGTCCGCACCCTTGTACAACTGATGCATGATTCCACCCTTCTGCACAAACTGAGTCTCACGTCGACCCACTCGCATGGTCCCACCCAGATCGCCACCATTGTGCTCGGGCATCTCCACCACAACCGGACTCTTTGTCTCCTTATTCTGCTCCATGGATTCCGCATCTTTCATTTGCAGTACATTTCGACACAACTCGAGTACAGCACATTGATAGCCCAGACAAACGCCCAAGAAGGGAATCTTCTCTTTGCGTGCATGTTCGATTGCGAGAATCTTTCCTTCAATACCTCGATCACCAAAACCACCAGGCACAATCAGACCCTGGGCACTGGTCAACGATGCCCAAGCTTTTGAGTACGCTTCAAAATCCGACATCTTGGTTGCATCCTCCAAGTCCGATCCTGAAATCAAAATCGAATTGGTTCAGTTCCCTATCTGTGAGATAATAACAAACTTACCTTCAATATAAGAAATTTCCAACTTCTGACCAATTTCCAAAGCTGAGTGCTCCAAAGCCTTAATCACAGATGAATAAGCTTCCTTCTCCGACTTTTTCTCTTCCTCGTCCTCCACTTCTTCCTTTTCATCCACCTCCTTCTCCGCCTTGGTGTACTTTCCCACAAGAGCAATCGTAATTGTCTGACTCAAACTGTCAAACCGATTGCAAAGTTCACGCCATTTTGCCAAATTTCCATCCTGAGGTATGGCACGGGTTTCAAGTTTCAATTTCTTTCGGAAAAACCCAACAAGACCTTGACTCTCCATTTGGAGAGGAACTCGATAGAGCGGAGATAGGTTGGGCAGATTGATCACCATATCAAGATCGACATGACACGAGTCTGAGATCTTTTTGCGTATCTTATTACTGATAGGGCCCTTACTGCGGCAAATTATCTAAAATATTAAATCCAAATTATCATCGAATTCAACAAATGTAAATGTGAAACATACCAGATCAGGTTCCAAACCCTTAGATAGGGATGCACTTATGCTTTGCTGGGTGGGTTTAGTTTTGTGCTGAGAACCAAGCTTCGGCACCCAACTCACGTGGATACAACAAAAGTTGTAGGTTCCAACTCGACGTTTCATTTGGCGAAAAGCTTCAACGAATGGCGAGCTCTCAATATCTCCAATCGTTCCACCGAGTTCAATGATGCAAATCTCCGGTGTATCGCCGTTAGTCATCTTATCCACGCCCTTTTCATCGACGGTGGATTCATCAACCGGAATTTGAGCTACCCGTACCACCCAATCCTGGATGGCGTCTGTTAGATGTGGCACAATCTGGACAGTTTTGCCCAAATAGTCACCTCTTCGCTCTTTTTCAATTACTTGCTTGTAAATCTTACCAGTGGTAATGTTATTGTCTCGATGCAGTTTAACATCGAGAAACCGTTCGTAATTTCCCAAATCCAGATCAACCTCTCCACCATCATCAAGAACAAAAACTTCCCCGTGCTCAAAAGGTGAAAAGAGGCTGGCATCAATGTTCAGGTATGGATCGATCTTGATGGCAGTCACCCGGTAACCCATCGATTTGAGCAAAGTTCCACAAGAACTAGAGACAACGCCTGAAATTACATCAAAAACAATTTTATAGTGCCAAAAACGAAAGATCGAAAAACAATCAAACTAACCTTTACCAATACTAGACATTCCACCACCAGTGACGAGAATGTATTTCATTTTTGATCAAATTGATTTGTAAAACGAGCGAAACTAAAATAATCGGAAATAATCGGAAAAATAAGATTAACAAACTGATAAAGATAAATTAAACGTTAAATATTATTTTGTTAGTGCAGAAAAAGGAACTTACAAAATAAGGATGATGACGATGAAATGACAAGTGAACAGGTAAGAATGCGCACACTCAAATATTCAACAGTAAATTTGATTTAAAATGAACTAAAGATTGAAATGATGATTATTGAAAATGATTGAGAGTGTTGGCAATTTTACTCGTTTGAAAGTGATAACGATTAAATTTAATTGAAACGAATGATGATGATGATGATGCTACAGGACTGATGTGAAATGAAATTTGAGGTGTGCTGCCTTTTATGCTCGTCTAGACATTAAAGTAGAGTAGCAGTGGAGAAAGACCTTTGAACTGAATTGATGATGATGACGAGAGGGAAAACGAATACAAAACGAACATAAAACGTAGACACAACCGAACAAATGACTAGTAAGCTATTTGTAATATAAACTTCAAATGATGATTGGTAACTCGATTGAATGTATACGCTTGTGTAATACTACGAAGTATATAGCAGTATACTGTTCCCCCCAATACTGCATAACTATACGCTACCCGCTTTGGAATGTTCACAAATGGTTGCTATTACACAATTCCCTACTGTTCAATTCAATTCGAATCCAACGAATACAGTTTAGTGTGAGATATTGAACGTGCATCTTTGTCAGCACTAAAATGATTGATCGGAATTTGTGCCACATGAACCACAAAGTTCCAAATAGTCATTATTCACTTTTGGAATTACCTGAATAAACTTCTTTAAATTAGACAGAATTATCTTTAAACCTGTGTACATAAGGAACATAATCTTAAATCTTGGATGTTCGATAAATGGTAGGCAATGTTCCACTTGATTAAACAATAAACTGAAACTTTAATGAAAGAAATTGACAAACCTTTACATATAAGTTTTAAAGTTGTCATTTTGGTTCAAAATTTTTATGAATATTTTGGATCAAATTATCATGTACACCATTTTAAATTAAGCTATAGATAGGATTTTCAATGTATTGTATATTTGAATCATTGTTCTGTTAGAGGTTCCAATTGAACATTCGATAGATCATTTATCTCATCCTTAATCAATCCGAGTGGAGATTGATTCAAGATGATTAGCTTGATGATGACACCTTCTCAACCAACGCTCTCGGATCTCGACGATCCACGATGTTGCGCTTCTGTTGTTCTCTAAGTGTTTTAGGCAAACCAAAATGAACAATCCGCACATGAGTGATTACATTATCTCGTACAGTGGAAGTGTGACCACACACTGTGCATCGATATGGCTTCACATGCAAATGCATGGCTTGTTCGTGTTTGTTCCGAGTGTTCAGTTGAGCAAACGATTTGTCACAATGCCTACATTTATGAGGTTTTTCGCCAGAATGTGTTCGTAGATGAATCTCGTAGGAATGTTTATGGGAAAAGTGTTTCGAACATTGGGAACAGTGAAAGGGTCGTTCGCCTGTGTGGATTCGAAGATGTGACTGCAAACTGAATTTCTGGTCAAATGTTTTTGGACAGTGGGGACAGCGGAAATTTGGACGTTTTAGTTTGGGAATTTTTGGTTTAGATGAGTCAATTAGCGGTTTGTTTACAGGTTGAGATGATTTTTCATCATGTTCCTCACCATCTTCTTGAATCAAATGTTTAGTGATTGAATCATCATTCTGTTTAGGTTCCAATTGAAAATTCTTTGAATCATCAATCTCTTGGTTGATCAAAATGACTTGAGGTTCAAGATAGTTGGTTGAATTGAGTTGAAAATTAGAACTAGGTTCATCGATTGAATTATTATCCAATGATTGAGAATGGTATTGTTGAGCATTTGTTTTTCGACCGTGAATCGTCTTTTTGTCATTATTCTGTTTGAGTTGATGTTTTGGTTGAAAAGTCTCAACATAATCCGCAAATTTCGCCTTCAATTGCGTAAACAGTGACTCAACCAGTGGATCAAGCATTGATTCCATCTCGTGTCGCATCAATCGTCTTGCATCCTCTCTGGATTTGTCCAAAAACGCCTCAACAAATGTAATACCAATTGGGAATGGATGTGCCATCGTTTGGTTGCGGGAAATTGGGTTGGAAAACAAGGGAATAATCAAAATTTTAACTATGATGATTTGGGGTTGAGTGTTTGAGCTCAATATTGGACTCACTCATGTGAAGGATGTAAACAAACTTTTAGTTACATTTTCTGACACTTGATGGCGACTGCTGGTCCATAAAATCAATATTAATCATTACACCAATACATTGTATTGAACCTGTTTCCCTCAATGGATGAGTGGTGAAGGAGGCATTGTTGTTGTTATGAGTTGAGTGCAGCAAATGCATTCGCGACTCGATTTGTGTCTTGTGTCCTTTGAAACCTTGAATCTTTACCCTTGAACTTTCATCATCACCAACTTCTCTCATCATCATGTCACACGAATTTATAATTGAAATTCTTGCAGCCGAGAAGGATAACACTCGTCTTTGGTTGCGAGCTGAGATGGATCGACTAGTAGACCCAATGCTCGACTCAATCTTCAACAGACTCAAAACTAAATTGACCAATCAAATAGAGCGAACACATTCGGGTGGGAGCGATTGTGAACTGATGAATCTCAATTTTGAATCCAACCAATCAGTCAATTTCATTCCACAACCATCAACTTATCTCTCATCTCTCAATCCTACTTCATTTCATCTCAATCCTCAATATATTCATCCTCAATGCACATTCCCCACTACTTCTGTTCGAAATCCCCAAATCGAATCCATCACAAATACTCAAAACTTCAATGAACTTACTAACATCGAACCTCAAATACCAATCAAACATGATGAGATCAATGAGTCGACGGTGTCAAATGAACCAATGACAGATGGTGAACAATCGAACCAATTAGTCAATTGGAATATAGAAGAAGATGATGAGGATGAGGAAGATTGTGATTGCGACGATTGTGTCAATGGTGGAATTGAGTTTAAAGAAGAAGATGATGATGATGAGATTGACAATGATGTCCAATTGATTGAAGATGATGATGACCAAGAGAATGGTCAAGATTCATCTCGACCTGTGAAGAGACCACGACTGGACTCTCCTCAACCGCACAATGTACAACAACTCACTCCTAGACAAGTAACTTACGAATCACAACAACAACAACCAAACCAAATGAACCACAAACGATTCATCACAGTGCACCTTCAATGTGCTCACTGTCCGAATACATTTCCCGAAGACCAACTCAATCCACACATGTTGAATGAACATTCGATTGGTCTATTTCGATGTGTTGTCAAGGATTGTGGCCAATCATTCCACAGCAGGTCAGCAGTTTGTTGTTGTATCATTATAATGTTCCAACTAACTTTTTAACATTTTAGTCGCAATCTATCGGAACACATCAACCAAACTCACCACTCCACCACCCAATGGCACTGTAACAAATGTCCTAAACATTTCGCCAAATACCAACAATTGTCCGAACACAACACTCAATATCACCTGTTGGGTCATTTTCAGTGTTCTTTCCCCTCCTGTACATTCACGGGTGAGTACAGATCGAAAATGCACGGCCACTACAAGCGACACCACAAACGGGTGCTCAAATGTCAACATTGTGACTATGACACACACGATGCGACCAACATGGCACAGCATCAGCATGCCCATTTGGGCATCAAGCCCTACCGATGCAAATGGCCAGATTGCGACTATTCTAGTGCCTATAAACAGGACACGCTGAAGCACATTCGAGTTCATTTGACTGCTGAGCAAAATCGAAACCAATCGATGGACCATTCTGTTGAGCCGAAGGATTATCTCGAAGTGGCAAGTGAGTTGTTGTGAAACAATATATCATTTCATTATAATTCCTTTCTGAGTGAATTCAAGTTTTGTTCTTTTGTTTGGCGCATTCAAGTTTCTGAGCAATAATTAAAACTAGTGGGCCCTGCCAGGGCAATATTTGAAGCATTTGACTCAATTGGGATGATGATAAACTGTCGGATAAAAAAATCACATAAATGAAAAAGTTTGACAAAAACAAAATATTAATTATTTTAACAGAAATTTATTATTTAATAAACAAAAATGAAGATCACATTTGATTGAATTGAATTAAAAAAACAAAATTAAACAATTGGATAATTAATTATTTGAAAACAGATAATATTTCCTATTTGAGATAATTCGGACAGTGGAGAAAATGGATCAAATGGCAAAATTATTACAAAATATATAGAAAAATATAATATTGAATAAACAAACTTAAAAGTTATTGACTCTAATCTTAAACTTTCATATGTTCATATTTGATAATTATAAAATAAAATTTAAGCTATCACAAGATGAGGGTTAATTAATTAATTAAGAAAACAGTGCAATTGGGTACAAAAATATAAAATTATTAAGTCACGTGATGATACGCATCGTTCCTCAGTCCTTCATGGCATTGATCTTGTCCACCAGTAAAGTGAAGTTCTCCTCATCTGAGCCATGAGAATCGCTTTCAGACATTTCACTTTCAGATATTCCTTCCTTGGGTGAACCCTTGCTTAAGTAGGTGGTCAATTTACCCGCAGAAGCCAACAGCAATCCCAAATACGGTGGTGATGGTTTCAGGGGACGGGAAGTGTATTCAGGATGGAACTGGACACCGACAAAGTATGGATGATCCTTCAATTCCATCACCTCCATACGCTCCATTGTAGTATCCTTGCCCACAAACATCATTCCAGCTTCCTCCAACTTGGGCACCACTTTCGGATTCACCTCATATCGATGACGATGTCGTTCGTAGATCTTGTCCGCACCCTTGTACAACTGATGCATGATTCCACCCTTCTGCACAAACTGAGTCTCACGTCGACCCACTCGCATGGTCCCGCCCAGATCGCCACCATTGTGCTCAGGCATTTCAATCACAACCGGATTCTTTGCATCCTTGTTGTGTTCCATCGATTCCGCGTCCTTCATGTTCAGTACATTGCGACACAGTTCAAGAACGGCACATTGATAGCCCAGACAAACGCCCAAAAAGGGAATCTTCTCCTTGCGAGCATGTTCGATTGCGAGAATTTTGCCTTCAATGCCTCGATCACCAAAGCCACCAGGCACAAGCACACCGTTGGCACTGACCAGTGATTGCCAGGCTTTCAAGAACTTTTGAATGTCGGTCTTCTTGGTGCCGTCCTCCAGGTCAGATCCTGAAATGAATACAAAAAAGTTTTAACAAAACTAGTAATAGATATTTTGTCGCGAAAATCCTATCCATGAACTAAGACAAATCTAACTTTCTATATACTGAGACAATTCTTACTTTCAATGGACGGAGACAAACTAACTTTCCGTGTACTAAGATAGATCAAACTATACGTGAACTAAAGTAGATCTAACCTTCCGTGAACTAAAATAGATCTAACTTTCCGTGTACTAAGATAGATCTAACTATCCGTGAACTAAGATAGATCTAACTTACAGTAAACTAAGATAGATCTAACTTTCACTGTACTAAGATAGACCTAACTTACAGTAAACTAAGATAGATCTAACTTTCCGTGAACACACACAAACTCACCTTCAATATACGAAATGACCAACTTCCGGTTAATCGCCAGAGCCGAGTGCTGCAACGCCTTAATCACCGAAGCATACGCATCCTCCAGTTTCGTGTACTTGCCCACCAGTGCAATCGTAATCGTCTTGTTCATATTGTCGAACTGGTTGGCCAGTCGACGCCACTTGTACAAAAATCCTCGCTTAGGAACAGCACGGGTTTCGAGGTTGAACTTTTTCGAGAAGAAGCCAATCAGTCCCTGCTTCTCCAGCTCCAGGGGCACACGATAGATGGAGGACTGGTCGGACAGGCAAATCACCTGGTCGACATCCACATTGCAATAGTTTGAGATCTTCTCGCGGACCGCATCAGTGATGCCTTCCTCGCTACGGCAAATGATCTAAGATAATTTGAAAGTTATCATCCAAAAAAGTTCAAAATCAAATCAAATCAATCTTACCAAATCAGGAGACAAACCCAGCGATCGTAGTTCCCGAATGCTCACTTGGGTAGGCTTAGTCTTGTGCTCACCAGTGGACTTGGGCTTCGGGACCAGACTCACGTGGACACAACAAAAGTTTTCGTGTCCAACTCGACGGACAAATTGACGGAAAGCCTCAACGAACGGCATACCCTCGATATCGCCAATAGTGCCACCGAGTTCAATAATGCAAATCTCCGGTGCATCACCGTTAGCCATCTTGTCGACGCCTTCGCCATCGACAGTAGACTCATTGACGGGAATTTGTGCCACACGAATGACCCAATCTTGAATCGCGTTGGTGACGTGAGGAATAATCTGCACAGTTCGGCCCAAATAATCTCCTCGTCTCTCCTTTTCAATCACTTGCTGATAGATTTTGCCAGTAGTGATGTTGTTGTCTCGATGCAGTTTAATATCGAGGAAACGTTCATAATTTCCCAAGTCCAAATCCACTTCACCACCATCGTCCAACACGAAAACTTCTCCGTGTTCGTAAGGTGAGAACAGACTGGCGTCAATGTTAATGTAGGGATCAATCTTGATGGCAGTGACACGGAAGCCCATCGACTTGAGCAGAGTTCCACAAGAACTAGACACGACGCCTAAGAAGGTAAAAAAATCTTACAACAAAGGTCAAAAACACCAAAACCACATGCAAAACAAAATTAAAGAAAAGTAGAAAAGATAGACAAAAAGAAGAGAACTGAAAGAAATAAAAATAGAAAATAAAACAAACCTTTTCCAATTCCAGAAATGACACCACCGGTAACAAGAATGTATTTCATTTTTGCTTCAAGTAAATTCGAATAGAGCTAAAAATAATCTGAAATAAAAGAAAATTATTCATTAAAATCATAATAATGTTTATCTAAAAGAATAAAAAATGTCTAATATAAAAAATGATTGACTTTAAAGACAAGACAGCTAAATTCAGATAAACAAAATAATTCAATTAACTAATAAATAAATAAAAGTTAAATCAAATAGAAACAAAGGATGAATTATCTAATAAACAAATAGATAACCTTTAAATAATAGACAGTTTACTCAAAATAAAAAAGAATTGCTCTAAAGAAAAGAAAGATTATCTAATAGACAAAACAAAAGATGAATTAACTAATAAAGAAATAGTTTTAAAAATAAAGCTAAATTCAATTAAAGGAAAAGATTTTAAAATAAGCAGGAAATGAATAATAAACAAACGGTTAATTAATTAACACTAATTCTACAAAATCAATTTTAAACAACAGAAGGATTATCTAATAAATCAAAAATATTGTTAGGTAGTCAAAAGAATTTTCAAAATAATTGATTGGTAAACTCTAATAAACAAATTGGCTAAAAAGAAATTATATATTAAGCAACCTGTTTTTTCGGTAGGGAAAGGATAAACTATCCAAATTTGATTAGGCAAACAAAAGGATTATCTAAAAATAATTGAAAACTAGATGTTTAAAAAATAACAAAATGATTATCTCTAAAATGAATTATCGAATAATTAACAAAAGGATTAGCAAATTATAAATAATACAGTTGACAATTATAAACAAAAGAGGGATTAACTAATTAATAAAAAGATTATCTAATAAAGAAAAAATATTCCTACACATTAGTAGACAGCTAAACTTAAAAATACAAAAGGATTAGCTCTAAAGAAAAGAGGTATTATCTAATAGATAAATAAATAAACAGATCATCAAATCAGATATATAAAATAATTAAATAAATAAATTACTTAAAAATAACTACGATGATGATGCTGATGAAAATGATGCACAAACTCAAATACTGAACAGTAATAAAATTAGGTTAAAAGGTCTAAAGATCTTGAGATTGATGATGATTGGCAATGATCGAGAGTGTTGGCAATGTTACTGGTTTGATGTGTTGAATATGATTGAAACGAAGGATGTGAAATGAAATCGGTGGTGTACTGGCACTTTTATGCCTCAAAACACTGTGACAAGTAGAAGTAGAGTGGAGAAAGACCTTTGATCTGATGATGATTTGAGAGGGAAAACGAATGCACAAAACGAACAAAAAACGTGGACACCAAGGCAAAAAACGATCAAGTAGAAAATCCTAAAGCAGCATGTGCATGCTTGCTGGTCGAGTGTAGCAACCAGAAAGAAGAACAAACGAAGAGTCACGCGGTAAGTCATACGAGAGAGGCACAACACTCAACCGACACTAAGCCACAGTTGTGCTAAGTAGCAGAGTAGAGAGGACAGTCTGTCCGTCCGATGACGAAAGCGTGTGCTCTCTCCTCGGTATATGTCACAGTGCAAAGTAAGTTAAAGGCGCGCGCATTGCCCAAACGATCGAGTTACGTTTCGGCGTGTGTGTGCATGACTGAATATATCAGTTCAGGCATGTGTGCGCGCGCCTAAACATTGAACATGTGGTCGGCGCCACCGAATGATGTCCCGTTCACAAAGTACGTCCTTACTTAAGGGGTTGTACTGCCCCGCATGGAGGTGCATTGGATAAATATGACGAAATGCACAAATTGCACTAAAATAAATAAGAATATGCACTAATGTCAGTTAGCTAGTGCACTAGTGCATTTGCTAAATATGATGAAATGAACTAAATTCTGTGAAATGAATAAGAAAATCTACTAGTTTAAGTTGACTAAAACATTTTCTAAATTTTACGGAATGTACGGATTCTATTTGAGCATTGACTATAATTTATATATAAATTATGCAATGCACTAAATGCAGTAAAATTAATAAAATGCCATACTAATTGTTTAATCCTGACTATCTTTACTATTTCTAAACTACTGTTGCTATGCATTTTCTATTAAAAATTCAGCATCCTGCTTCACTTTTCGCTTGCATAACTAAAGTGTGCAATAATGATTGTTGGGTAATGAATGCTGATTTACTACTGAGCAATAAGTGATTACTCAATAATGATTCAATCATTATGATTGTGAAGAAAGGCATACGCATGATAGATAATGATTGTGAGAGCTTATATACGAAATTATGAAACAAATATGACATAATACATCGAAAGGAAATAAGAAATAGACGCGTTTCGCACTTTTACATACTGCAAATTGAAATCATATGTTACAAATACAACTGGATACAATCATACGATAAGAAATAATTTCTGACTATCACTAACGACTTAAATGTAACAATTTAACGAACGTTTATTAGGAACAAAACTAACTAATATGTACGAATCCTTGCCATAACAGAAAGATCGAAATTGAACTTACCAAAATAAGGCAAAACCAAACGGAAACAAAAATAACTTTAGGAAAGTTACTTCAAATGACAAAACGAATTTCCAACCGCAGAAGCACTGGAATCGTCCAACTATAAATAAATAACAAATGGAAAATATTAATATAATTAAATATTTATAAACAAATGGAAATATTCGAACCTTGACTCACCAAAACGGAAAATCAACAGACAAAACAGACGATAGTAACAGACGAAATTCACGAGAAGAGTAATAACGATTAGACTGATCGATGATGATGATGTCAGTCAGTCAGTTAGTTAGTAACTGCAGACGGTTGTTGACGGTTACGATGATGACCAAAAGAAGAGAAGAGATTTAAAATGTCTAAACATGAGATAATAAGTGTACAAAGTCTGGACAGTAATCAAGAAAGAGAAAATGGCTCAGCGTATCAAAGTAAAAATGCATTACAAACAGTAAACCTTTGGCTATAAATCCTTAACCTTCTAAAATGCATTTTGACCTTTGCTAAACGCAAAACATGTCTGTTACTAAGGCTAATACAGGTTTAAGAGGGTTAGGAGGTTAATCTAAACTTCAAAGTCTAGACGCGTACTTATTCGAAAAGATTAAAATCTAATCAAAATTTGAGGGGAACTCATGAAAAACTAAAACACCAAACTGTTTTTATAACTGTAAAACAGTGGAAAGGTCAAAGGTCTAGGTCAAAGAAGAAATCTATGATAAAAGGTTCTACAAATTCGTAATAACTCCCGCTCCGACTTTGACCCTAAAAGCTACGTTGCAAATTACACTAAAGCTATACATGATAAGATAAATCGAAAAAGAAACGTTTCCTAATTTCAAAGGTCAAACTAACAAGTAAAAGGAAAAACCAAAACAAACAAGTCCAAACTTACATTTACCGCTTCACTGCTTCTTATCAACGCTCGCTTGATAAGCGTCTTTTTGCGCAGCAGTTGTGTGTTGATATCAGGCTTATCAGCTCAGCATCTGAACACTACTACAAAAAATAGAAAAAGAAGATAGAAATCGATTAGGCAGAGTCAAATCGCAAAGTCACAAACTTACACGCAAAAAGTTCAAAGTCAACTTGATAAGCCAACTTATCAACCTGACTGATCGCGTTAAACAGTAAATTGAGCTCAAGCTGGACTAGAGTTTATATATCCAATTTTGTTCAATACATAGTGTATTACATTGTGTAATACATTGGGTATTTGTTTAATATTAGTCATATATTGAGGGTGAAATATTTTTCATTTTCAATTTTTTTTCATTCTCGGAATCGGTGACGACAGATAGAGAGATCGTATGATCGAATGATCATTTGGTTTGTTGTCACAAGCTTTCAAACCCAGACAGGTAGTCTGGTTTGGTCTGGGCAGTCGGGGGTAATAAAAGTCAGTGCGTAACTGTAATATTAATCCAGTAGTGAAAACAAACCGATTTCCTAAGAAATTTGTCCTGTAGGAATGCGTCACGCATGCGTACAGAATCATGTGTCATGATTGCACCGAAAAACGATTAACGTTTTTTTTTATTTTTGTTTGTATCGAACCCTCAACAACCAGACGTACTGGTTTTGTTTGTGTTTACGTTCGAAATGAGTGCGAAATAGTGGATTATCAAAGGTTATTATATGGTTTAATAGGTTGACATTTCATTTATTGCGCATGACCTTTTAAGGAACTGACCAATTATAATCTTTTTCGTTAGTGCCGTAAATTTGTATTATAAGAATACCGAAACTTAATTTTCAAACCAAGTTTAATTTTTCGCTTAGAGTATCATGATACACAATAGTAGCTTTGTCTCAAAGTGCGACTAACTGTTAAATGCGCATGCGTAATGCTGCAATCGATACATTACCTCTTTTTTCTCCGAATTTTCTAGCTGCCAGTCAAAAAACCAGACTGTCTGTCTGGTTGTTAAGCACACACGAGTTTGTGTTTAAACAGGACAAACTTCTTGGAAATAAAATAATTGGTTTCTGAGTTTAATGATTTTGTATGACATTTGATCTGATTATTATTTTTACCAAATTTTATTTTACTAATTTATTTGCATGTTTTCTCCAGACAGTTTATATTAAATGGTTTTTATATTTATAAACTTTATAAAGTTACTTTTCTTTACTTTACTTTATCAAACCAAGTTATTTTTCATTAAATTTCTATTTTAAATTAAAATTAATATTTTTACTAATTCACATGTGACTTTACTTTAAAGTACTTTCATAGTTCATCGCTCTAGTTGCTCGAGTGTAATTAATGGTAAAGTGTTTATTTTGGATCAGCTGGATCTCTGAAATCCTTGACCAAGTCTATTCGTAATCAACAAATATTTCTTTAACTATTTAGTACACACTTTTGTTTTGTATTTAAAAATAAAACTATTCAGTGTTGCAATCCAGTTTATTAAACTGTAAAGACACTAATTTGATTATTACCTGTAAAGTAAGGTTATTACTTATATATTTGTAAAGTTGAATAGTAAACTTCAAGATTGAAAGATCGTTTCTTTAATCAAAGACTTCTTTAATAATTTGTTATCTTAATAATTATTTTTTATTTGAAAAGCTACTATGTTTAATTTCAATAAAATTAACATCATTGCCTCTGAACTTTATTTAAAGGTATATTATAAATAAGGGGCCATACTTTAATTACGTGATCAAAAAATCAAAGATTTTGACCCCCTAGTACCATGCGTGATCAGTCCGTGATCTTGACTTGACCCCCTACCCCTACCAAAAAAAATTTTGCCTACAGTTAGCGCAGTGTAATCATGAGAAGAATGTGAAATGCGCATGCGTTATATTTGGATTTGTACAGTAAGTTGCATTGTATGGCAACAAACTATTAACATGTATTTCGATAACTAAAGATCCGAGAATTCTGGATTATTTGTTTGGTCTGAACTTTAAACCCCTTCCAAAATTCCGAGATCAAAGCGTGATCACACCTTGGACCCCTCCCATCCAGACAGTTGATCACGTAATTAAAGTATGGCCCCTAAATAAAACAAATGTTTTAGTAATCATTTTCATAATCATTTTTACTTGTATTTTGTCTATGAACGCTCATTCTTTAATAGCTTTGACTTAAATGTTTCTTATTTTTAAAGCTAATTTGTCATGTTAATTCTAGTTTGTTAGTTTGATCTTTTTCCTAATTTCTGTTCAGGGTGATATTTTCCAAATTTGTTGATTCCGAGATGTGTCAGTATGTGTCAGTATGTTAGTTCCCAGACTGTTTTGTGGGCCTGAGAAATTTCACATTGAGACTTAGGACATCATCCCTAAATTGGTTGGTAAGGAACGGTTATTGGACTACAAAGCAAGATCCAAATACCCAATTATGGAATTTTTCCGGAACACCAATTGGGGGATAAGAATCAACCACCCAATTAACTAGTTTCCAGGACAGCCAATTGGGTCTAATGGGAAAAGATCCGATTTAATCGAGTCATTTCAGTTAATGAAGTACAACTAAATTTTCTACTATTTTTGCAAAAAAAATACGTTTTCGTTCCGGTTGTAACTTGCAAGTACTAGCTTAAAACTAAACATTCTAAACATAACTTTCCACAATGAATTTGTTTTCCTGGTGCTCAATTAACACAAAACATAAAATTAACTAATTGAGTTACTTTGTCTCTATTCGACAACCCTCCTTATTGCAAGCAAGCAGTGTCTCCCAAACGAAAATAAACTAGCTCAAAAAGTGTATTGTCTTCTTTGAATATAAACTAAACGAATGAGTTACAAGCAACTTTCGGAAACACTATCCCCGTTGTTGAAAGCTAATGCAATGTCTGCATTGCAGACGTCTAGACACGACAACATGTCGCCAGTGTCAAATCGCTCAGCTATACTGCTTGCAGTAAATTCTAGTTTTTATCTGTACACTCAGTGTACAGTGCCCTTAGGTTAATCATTCTGTGGTTTCATTGCTGGAAGCCAAAAAGGTAACAATTAAAAAATTGACTTTGGTTTTTGTGAATTTTTAGCCAAATCGATTTGAATCTATTTTTATTCTACAAATATACCTTTAACTATTTATTTTATGATAGTTTTTTTTATTAAAATAATATTTGGTTAACCGCTATCAAATAATACTATAACATTTTTATTTTTAAAGATTAATAACTTAAATTCAATAATCATACGTAAAGTAAGGTATTTAAATATTTTAAATGTTAATCAGGATCTTTCGAATTTGAAGAATTTGTTTAAAAGGTTAAATTTTGAATTTAAAAAAATTGATCCATATCGGACACGACTTAATGCCAACAATTAAAATCTAACCTTCAATGTTGAAATGTAATATTAATCCACTAGGATAAATTGGATTTTCCAAGAAATATGTTGTGCGTAATCACGATGTGTCATGAATCATCTGAATCATTTAAGTCATCGAACCCTTTACAACTAGACGAACAGTCTGCATTTTGTTTGTGTTTACGGTCGAAATGAGTACGATAAATGCATTACCAAAGGTGATACTGTTTCATTGCGCATGATCACAAGGAACTGACCATTGGTCAGGAAAAGACAATTTACAAAAGGGCGATTGGTAAAAATGTATGACATAAATTTTTAATCCAAAATCTATTATGCTCGGTGTGCTGTCAAAGTGTTGCGCAATAGTTTTGTTTCAAAGTGCGACTATCTGGTAAATGCGCATGCGCAACTCAATGCCGCAATCGATACATTACCTCTTTTTTCTCCGAATTCGCTAGCAGCCAGTCAAAACCAGACTGTCTGTCTGGTTGTTAAGCACACGAGTTTGTGTTTAAACAGGACAAACTTCTTGGAAATGAAATAATTGGTTTATGAGTTTAATGATTTTGTATGACATTTGATCTGATTATTATATATTTTAAAATTTATTTTTCTAGTTTATTAACATGTTAGTGTTCAGGCCCTTTATATTAAATGGTTATTATATTTAAAATTACTTTTCTTTACTTGTCTTTACTTTTATCAAACAAAGATATTTTTAATTAAAATTTTTACTCTTACTGATTCACATGTGACTTTACTTTAAAGTACTTTCATGGTTCTTACTAAAGTTTAATTAAGGGTAAAATGTTTATTTTGGATCAGCAAGTCTTTGAAATCTTTGTAAATCGTTGGCTAAGTCGATTCGAATATATTCGAAATCAAAAAATATATCTTTTACTATTTAGTGCACACCTTAGTTTTGGATTTAAAAATAAAACTGTTTCTTGTACCAATCATGCTTATTAAACGGTAAAGATTGATTATTACCTGTAAAGTAAGGTTTTTTACTTAAATATTTGTAAAGTTGAACAGTGTCCTTTAATATTGAAAAACTGTTACTTTTTAATAAAAGATTACCTTTATAATTTGTTTTCTTAATAATTAATTCTTAATAATTATTTTTAGATTAGAAAAGCTACTATGTTTATTGGCAATAAAATTAACATATCCTTATTTAAAATGTAAATTATAAATTACTAAAACCAATGTTTTAGTAATCAGTTTCATAAACATTTTTACTTGTATTTTGTCTTTGAATGCTCACTCTTCTGAAGAGTCTCTTCAAAAGCTTTGTCTTAAATGTTTCTTAAAGCACCAATTTGGTGTTAGACACCTATAGTATAGGTCCTATACAATAACAATTCACAAGACTGGGGTGATATTTGCAATTTCTCTTCAAAATGGTCTTCTGTTAAAATTCAATAAGTAAAGTAAACTAACTCTATGAACTATGACAATTTGTTTCTGTTTGCTTTATTAATTTTTAGATACTTATAATTATACTTATTATAATCGTACTCAACCTTTTGATCACAAAAAGGTAAAAATTGAATTTTATTTGTTAAAAGGATTATTTGAAAATAGTATATTCTTTAAAATATCTTCATTTATATTGCTTTATTTCTTTACACTTTAAACTTTTTTCTAAATTATCTTTGTATCAGTTAGTCTAGAAGTTTACAATCAAGTCAATTTAATCGCATGTAAACTCGAGTATTTATGAATCGTTGAGTAAATATTTTGATTTGTCACAAAGATCACTTTATTTTATTTTATTTTCTGTACAGTTCCCTTAGGTTAGTCATTTTGTGTAGGTTTGTTGTGGTTTGCCATCAAAAAGGTAACAATTTCAAAAAAAATGATTTGGTTTGTAAATTTTTAACCAATTCGTAATACGAATTTCGTATTTGCATTCAACATAATTGCAAACTTTAACGATTTATTGTATCATAATTTCTGTGTTTTTATTAAAATGATATTTGATTATATATTAATTATATTATAATATTTGATTTGATTAAATCCAATTATGTCTGACTTCAACATTTGTATTTAAAGGTTAAAAACATAAATTCAATTATCATACGCAATGTAATGTGTTGGCATTTAGATACTTAAAAAGTTGAACAGCATTGTTCAATTTTAAAGAATTTGTTTAAAGGTAAAATTTTGTATAAAAAATTAATCCATATCTGGCATGACATAATGTCAATAAACAAAATCTAACTTTTTAATGTCAAAATGAAATTATAACCAACTAGGATAAAATCTGATTTTTCGAGAAATCTGTTGTCATCATGTGTCATGATTCATCGTGTGCACCGAAAAACGATTAACGTTATTCTTTTATCGAATCCTTTACAACTAGACAAACTGTCTGTTTTTTGTTTGTGTTTACGGTCAAAATGAGTACGATAAATGCATTGCCAAAAGTGATACTGTTTCATTGGGCATGATCACAAAAAACTGACCATTGGTCAGGAAAAGACAATCTACAAAAGGGTATTAGGTAAGAAAATTGCTTCTTACCTTTTAATCCAAAATTGATTATGCTCGGTGTGTTGTCAAAATGTTGCGCAATAGTTTTGTTTCAAAGTGCGACTAACTGGTAAATGCGCTTGCGCAACTCAATGCCGCAATCGATACATAGCCTCTCCTAATTCTCTAGCAGCTTGTCAAAACCAGACTGTCTGTCTGGTTGTTAAGCACACACGAGTTTGTGTTTGGGTGTCATGAATTTCTGAGAAATTTAAATAACTGGTTTATTATTACGAGATTAATGATTTTGTATATGACATTTGATCTGATTATTAATTATTTTAAATTTTTATTTTACTAATTTTCTTACATTTAAAATTACGTTTCTTTACTTTCTTTACAAACCTAAGTTATTTTTCATTAAATTTATTTTTCTAAATTAAAATTATTATTATTTGATTGATTCACATGTTGCACATTCACATTTAACTTTAAATCCAGCACTTTCATGTACAATGTATATTATACAGTTCTTGTCTGAGTTTCATTAATGGTAAAATGTTTTAATTTGGATCAGCTGGTATTTGAAAAATCCTTGACCAAGTCGATTCGAATCTATTCGCAATCAACAAATATTTCTTTTACTAATTAGTACACACTTTTGTTTTGTATTTAAAAATAAAACTATCAGGTGATGCAATCAAGTTTATTAAACGGTAAAGACACAAAATTGATTATTACTTGTAAAGTAAGGTTTTTTACTTAAATATTTATAAAGTTGAATAGTAATCTTCCGGATTGAAAAACTGTTTCTTTTCAATAATTTTTTTATGGTTTGTTTTCTTAATAATTATTTTTTAAGAATTATTATATAAGAATTATAAGAATTATTAATTCAATTGAATCAGATTAACTTTTTTAAAAATGTAAATTATAAATTAATAAAACCAATGTTTTAGTAATCATTTTCATAAACATTTTTACTTGTATTTTGTCTATGAATGCTCATTCTTTAATAACTTTGTCTTAAATGTCTCTTATTTTTTAAAAGCTAATTTGGCATGTTAATTTCCCTCCAGACACCTAGTTATATAATAAGAATCCACAAGACCCATATTTCTTTGCAAAATGATTTTTTGTTAGAATGCAATAAGTAAAGTAAAGTAACTCTAATCACTTTATTTGTATGACACTTTGTTTATGTTGGCTTTCATTAGTTTTTAAATACTCCTACAGGACTCTTTACATGTTTATTATAACTATTGTCACCATTTGAAACTTAAAAATTTATTGTAAACTATCTTTGGATCAGTTAGTCTGCAAGTTTGTGACCAAGTCTATTTCATTGTGTGTAAATATTTTTGATTCGTTTAGTTAATATTTTGATTTGTCACTAAGATCACTTTATTAGCTGAGCGAAGTGAACGAACGAACGCACGCACGAGCGATAGCGAGTGCGTGAGTGAGTGAGTGAACGTAGCGAAGCACTCTGCCACCACTTGAGAAAACCGTTTCGACTTTTCAATTGGAGAAAACGGAAGCATTGTAACAGAGAGGGGATAGCTTGTGATCACGTTTACTCTGGAACGGGTGTACCAATTTTGATAAACGAGGCCTCTGATGATGTAGATGCAAATAAAGATGGAAATTTTAGTTGGGTGACAAAATCCATGATTGTTTAGGTAACTTCCGGCCAGAAAATGTCAGTTTTTAAGGTAGTTTCTATGGGAAATAGCGATTATTACCTCTATTTTGCAGAGGCTGTAGAGAATTGATTCTATTGAGTATTGACATGAGGGACACATCAAATTAATCGTTGGACTATGTAGATTATTTCCCTCTATTAAAAATTTAGAAATAACTCTTATCTTGAAGGTAATCTACAATCTAACACAAACACTCAGAGTGTGACCAAATGTCGGTAATGCAATGTATTTCCTATGTAGGATGTTGAACAGCATCATTCTTGGACTCATGCGAATTTGCTTAAAAAGGTAAAATTTTGAATTAAAAAATTGCTTCATATCTGACACGACATAATTCCAATAATCAAAATATAACCTTTTAATCTCAAAATGTAATATTAATCCACTAAGAAAAATCCGATTTTCCAAGAAATTTGTTGTGCGTCGTGTCATCATGTGTCATGAATCATCACGAGCACGGAAAAACGATTAACGTTATTTTTTTTTTATCGAATCCTTTACTACTAGACAAACTGTCTGCTTTTTGTTTGTGTTTACGGTCGAAAAGAGTACTATAAATGCATTACCAAGGGTGATACTGTTTCATTGTGCATGGCTACAAGGAACTGACCATTGGTCAAGAAAAGGCAATTTACAAAAGGGCGTTTGGTAAAAAAAAATGTATGGCTTATTAATTTTCAATCTAAAATCTATTATGCTCGGTGTGCTGTCAAAGTGTTACGCAATAGTTTTGTTTCAAAGTACGATTAACTGGTAAATGCGCATGCGCAACTCAATGCTGCAATAAATACATTACCTCTTTTTTAATTCGAATACTCTAGCAGCCAGTCAAAAACCAGACTGTCTGTCTGGTTGTTAAGCACACGAGTTTGTGTTTAAACACGACAAACTTCTTGGAAATTAAATGATTGGTTTATGAGTTTAATGATTTCCTATGACATTTGATCTGGTTATTATTCATTTTATATTTTTATTTTACTTATTTATTAACACGGTAGTGTGCAGGCCGATTATATTAAATGGTTTTTATATTTAAAGTTACTTTTCTTTACTTTCTTAACAAACCTAAATTATTTTTCATTAAATTTTTATTTTAAATTAAAATTAAAATTTTTACTGATTCACATGTGACTTTACTTTAATGTACTTTCATAGTTTTTCATTCTAGTTACTCGAGTTTAATTAATGGTAAAGTGTTTATTTTGGATCAGCTGATCTTCGAAAATCCTAGGCCAAGTCAATTCCAATCTATTCGTAATCAATAAATATTTCTTTTACTATTTAGTCAACACCTTTGTTTTGGATTTAAAAATAACACTGTAATATGTCCCTTCTGAGAGTTTATTAAACGGTAAATACTCAAAATTGATTATTTCCAGTAAAGTAAGGTTTTTTACTTAAATATTTCTAAAGTTGAATAGTAAGCTTCAGGATTGAAAAACTGTTTCTTTTCAATAAAAGATTTCTATTTTAATAATTTGTTTTCCTTAAAATAATTTGTTTATTGTTAATATTATATTATAAAGGTAAATATTAAATTACTAAAACCAATGTTTTAGTAATCAGTTTCATAAACATTTTACTTGTAATTTGTCTTTAAATGCTCACTCTTCTTTTCTCTCTTCTTTGTATTAAAGGTCATATAGTTTTAAAGTAAATTTGGAGTGTTAATTCCCTCTTGTAGGCACCTATCCAATAACAATCCACAAGAGCCATATGACATTTGCAATTTTTTTTAAAAAATGATCTTTTGTAAGAATGAAATAAGTAAAGTAAAGTAACTTTTATCAATCTGACACTTTGTTTCTCTTTGCTTTTATTAATATTTAGATACTTGTTATACTTATACACAGTCATTTAGTTTATTTGCTTGAAAATGTTGTATCTTTGATCACAAAAAGGTAAAAATTTAATTTTTTGTTTAAAGTTATTTAAAAATAGGAAATTATTTAAAGTATTTTTATTTTCTTCATTTCTTTACACTTCAAACTTTCTTGTAAATTATCTTTAGATCAGTTTGGAAGTTTGTGACCAAGTCAATTTATTTGTGTGTAAACATAATCTTTATGAATCGTTTAGTTAATATTTTGATTTATCACTAAGATCACTTTATTTATAACTGTACAGTGCCCTTAGTTGAATCATTCTGTTGTTTCATTGCAGGAGGTTAAAAAGGTAACAATTAAAAAAATTGATTTCGATTTTTGTAAATCTTTAACCATTATGTAATACGAATTTCGTATTTGTATTCAACAAATATGACTTTAACTATTAATTGTAGGATAGTTTTTGTGTTTTTATTAAAATAATATTTGATTAACCTCTATTATACGTATACTACGTACAGTACTGCAGTATTTATATTTAAAGGTTAAAAACATCGAAAAATTCAGTAATCATATTTGTAAAGTTGGTATTTAAATATTTTAAAAGTTGAACAGCATCATTCTTTTATTTTGAAAAAATTGATCCATATCCGATACGGAATAATGTCAATAATTAAAATCTAACCTTTAATGTCAAAATGTAATATTAATCCAATAGGAAAAATCCGATTTTCCAAGAAATCATATGTCACGAATCATCATGTGCACCGAAATACGATTAACGTTATTTTTTTTATCGAACCCTTTACAACTAGACAAACTGTCTGCTTTTTGTTTGTGTTTAAACGTTCGTAATTACGGTCAAAATGAGTACTATAAATGCATTGCCAAAGGTGATACTGTTTCATTTGGCATTACCATAAGGAACTGACAATAGGTAAAGAAATGACAATTTACCAAAGAGTATTAGGTAAGAAAATTGCTTCTTACCTTTTAATCCAAAATTTATTATGCTCGGTGTGCTGTCAAAGTGTTACGCAATAGTTTTGATTCAAAGTGCGGCTAACTGGTAAATGCGCATGCGCAACTAAATGCCGCAATAGATACATTACCACTTTTTCTCGAAATTCTCTAGCAACCAGTCGAAACCAGACTGTCTGTCTGGTTGTTAAGCACACGAGTTTGTGTTACACACGACAAATTTCTTGGAAATGAAATAATCGGTTTATGAGTTTAATGATTTTGTATGACATTTAATCTGATTACTATTTATATCAAATTTTATTTTACTAATTTATTATCATGTTTTGGCAATGCAGTTTAAATTAAATGGTTTTTTTAAATTTAAAATTACTTGACTTTACTTTCTTTACTTTTATCAAACCAAGAAATTTTTCATTAAATCTCTATTTTTTAATTAAAATTATTATTTTAACTGAATCACATGTTACTTTACTTTAAATCAAATACTTTTATAGTTCTCAATCGGGTTTCATTAATGGTAAAATGTTTATTTTGGATGAGCTGGTCTTTGAAAAATCCTTGACAAAGTCAATTCGAATCTAATCGCAATCAACAAATATATCTTTTATAATTTAGTGGACATTTTCGTTTTGGATTTAAAAATAAAACTATCATGTGATGCATTCAAGTTTATTAAACGGTAAAGACACAAAATTGATTATTACCTGAAAAGTAAGGCGTTTTACTAAAATATTTGTAAGTTGAATAGAATTATCGATTCAGATCCACAAGACCCGTATGGCATTTGCAATTCTAGTTTATTAATTAACATAAATTATAGAAGGCTTTCAAATTAGTATTTGATTTGACGATAACTGCGTTGATGAAATAAGTTTTTTGTGTTCAATCAGTTACAATGCCAGTTAATAGAGAGTTCAGTTTATTAATATTCCGTAGCCAATGATCACCTTAAGAATTAAAAGTCCTCAAGGCTTCGACTTTCAGTTAGCGAACGATTCGTGTGTTCAAACGATGGGAATGTCTAAGTACATGTGTTTTGAATGAGCCTAATATTCACAATAATCATTTCTTTAGTTATCAACTCCCACACCTACATATCCACACAAAGGTCTGACACTTATTTCTGTTTGCTTTTATTAATTTTTAATACTTATACACAGCCTTTAATGTTTATTTATCCGAACAACTGAATATTTGATCACAAAAAGGTAAAAATTAAACATAATTTTTATTGTTAAAAGTTATTTAAAAATAAGAAATTTTTTAAAATATTTTCATTTTCTTCATTTCTTTACACTGAAAACTTTCTTGTAAATTATCTTTAGATCAATTAGTCTAGAAGTTTGTATAACCAAGTCAATTTATTGGTGTGTAAACTCAAGATTTATGAATCGCTTAGTAAATATTTTGATTTGTCGCTAGGATCACTATTTTATTTTTATTTGTACAGTTAGGTTAATCATTCTGTGTAGTGTTATTGAGGAAGACCAAAAAAGGTAACAATTAAAAAATTGATTTTGGTTTTTGTAAATATTTTACCAAATCGATTCACATTCATATTTTTATTCTACAAATATTACTTTAACTATTTATTTTATCATAGTTTATATGTTTTAATTTAAATAATATTTGATTAAATCCCCTAGTTATTATGTACCTAGCTATTACTATACTACAACATCTTTATTTAAAGGTTAAAAACTTAAACTCAATAATCACTCTGTAAGCATCTTTTTCCCCTTACGAGACCCTTACCCTTACGTAAAGAAAAGTGTTGGTATTTAAAAAATTTTAAAGTTGAACAGTAAACTGAGATTTTGAATATTTGTTTAAAATGTATAATTTTGAATAAAAAATTGATCCATCTCTGACATGACATAATTTCAATAATTAAAATCTAACTTTTTAATGTCAAAATGTAATATCTAAATGTTAATCCACTAGGATAAATCCGATTTTCCAAGAAATCTGTAGTGTGTAATCATCATGTGTCATGATTCATGATGTGCACCGAAAAACGATTAACGTTATTTTTTTTTATCGAACCCTTTATAACTAGAATTTACTGCGAGCAGTATAGCTGAGCGAAGAATCACAAAAAACGAAAAGCAAACTATGCACGAATTGAGTACAAGAGTAGGGAAGAAAAGAATAAGCAGGCTGTTTTGGATTGTCGGTGAAAGTACGAGTTTATTTGGCATTACAATGTTTGAGGACTCAAAAATAAAAATATTAACCAAACATGTTCAATAGAAGAAAGAAAATAAAAGAGCAATAATAAAATAAAACCGAAAATGTAGAAACCAGAAAAGTGCACTAAATTGTACCTAAAGAATATAAAAATTAATAAAAGTAAACTGTTATAAGTTGAACATACAGATGGCGCTTGTGTAGCAGATGTCCTCCAAAAGTAGCAAACAAATAACAAAACCACGGAAAGGCTAAAAAATATTGGTGAACAAAAGAGCACAAATTTAGTGTGGCGTAGCAGTTGATATACCTAAAAATAAATAAATATAAATCAAAACTTTGAAAACCAAGGTTTGAAAAACAATGTTCAATGGACCTGTTTGCATAAAAAAAACAGGCAAGACAACAATGCATACATCTTTAGGATTACCATGTGATGGTATTGTAGTGTTTGGTTGAGAGGAAACAGTTGATGGAGGCATTGCTGTTCATTGGAACAATATCCTAATGGGATAGTGAAAGTGACAAATGGATAATCGATTTTTTCATAAAAATAAAACACAAAGGCGAACACAGCCCTTTGCGTAAATAAAAAGTAAACACTACACGAAGGATAGGTAACTAAGAGTGCGGTATACGGACGTATGTATGTTTTTGCTAGCAGCACAGTAGGAATGGAAGAGGACCAATGTTTTGATTGACTCGAGCGAGACTTTCGCTATGAGCGTGTGTCCACTCAAGTCCACAGATGGCGTACCCCGACACACAAAAAACAGTACAAAAAGAGAATTTACTTCAGAATAATTTGAACAAATGCAGAAAGATTAATCATAATCCGTAAATAATAGATAGCCCATCAACAAATCATTACATTAAATTGTAGAGTTAAACGAAAGTTTAATAAACGAGGCAAACGATTATTATACTCGAAAAAACTAAAAATTTGACATATAATTAAAAAATGAAAAAAGAGTTACAATCGGTTAAAACATGAATATATGTGAGCATAAATCTGGATTATATAAAAAATATATGTTTATATGTTGATAAAGTAGTAAATATTGTGTGCAATTGCAATTGCAATTATGTGCATAGTGCAAACATTCAAAGTCAGAGCATAAAAAAGTAAGAAAAAAAATAAAAAAGAAGAAACATCAAATCAATTAGCAATTACGCTCGGCGCAATTACATTAGCAACATTTTTGAATGTAGATACACCTGCTTCACTACAGATACGAAAGTCAAAAGTTTTACCATGCAATTGATGCACAGTGCGCTTATAGCGTGCAGAATCGTGTTTATAAGACTGAATCAGAGAAGCCTCTGTGGCGGATACTAATTGACCCAGTAATTCACCACTCAGAGATAAAAAGGCGAAAACACTGGAAGCCGAGTCGCCAATACAGGTATTATGGAAAAGACGCTCTAGAGCTTGGGACGAATCAACTGGTTTTGCGCATTTTCGGCAAAAATAGGATTTTCCGGCAGCCTTAAGGCCAGACTTGCAAAAAATACAAGACCGGTAAACACGAGTGTTCACAAGGTGCGGTGCGATATTATAATTGAATGCTGCTGAGACCTCAAAATAATTGCGCTGATTAACCTGAGAGTTTGAAAAAACATTCTCTCTGGTTAAGTCATAGATCGTAATAGGTAAATATCGAGAAACATTTGCGGCATTAGCAAGATGAAGCAAATTAGAGTTGGCCCTATTAACGTCACGCCATTTCCTAAGTAAAGCAAAACGTTTGCCAACAGGTTCATGAAAAATGGAAGTGAAAGTATTAGACTTCAAAGAAATAGTGTTATTAAAGTGAGATATAGAAATATCTAAGAAATAAACTATATCGAACTGGTTGCAAGTAAACTCAGTAACATGATTGCTAAAAAGAACCACTCTAGTCGAATTAGATGTACTCGGATCAATAATGTTAACAAAAAGCATAGAATATTCTGAACGATTCTGCTGTTCTATGCTGAGAACAACACACGATACACTGACAAAAGATTTGTCTAACTGATTTCCTAGTTCACGCAACGTAACAACTGGCACTTCATAATGAGGAAAAGAATCTGAGTCAGGCAGTGACTCACAAACAGAATTAGAATTCGAATTCATTTGAAACTTAGCTTCAATTGGTTGACGTTCACTAGTGTAATCAACGAAAGAACCGTTGCTAATCGAACAAACCAAACCAGTCTTAATTTCCTCAAAAATAGGGATCTGGTCGGGAAATACACGAACACGCAAAAGTAGAGACTGTTTGTCGCATAAGTAAAAAGTGTAAAACTCTGCACCAGCAGCAAACGGACGCATTGGACTAATTAAGACGACTCGACCTTGAACTGTCCAAGTGGGTGAAAATGTCGAACATTCTTCGAGAAGGGAGAAATCATCGAGAACACCCTGTAAAACAAACTTTAATCACAAGGCAAAGAAAATAAACAAACCTTACCATAGATTCAAGAGTAGAATTGGTACTACTTGGGATGCGCGATTGTGAAGACATAGAGAAATGATTCGAACAAGCGCCAATTGATTCATAGCCCGAAGAACCGCTCGAGAGAGAGTTGAACCGTCCAGTTTGCAACGCGAAAGATGAAGGTATAGTGCATTTCTGACTTCCCACAGTGTTAGGCAAAGCATCCGATCGATGTAAGAAAGTAGAATATGGGGCCGGAGACTGACTGGGTGTTAGAGCATGATTTCGATAACTAAAACGATCCAAAACCGATTCATTAGTTCCACGAGACGAAGAACCATATGCACCAGTAAAGAAACAATCCGAAATGGATTCCTAAAATAAAAACAAATTAAAACAAATGAGAAAGAATATAAAATTGTTTACCTTATGAACGTTGGAAGTAACCCGAGACTTTACTGGAAAAGGTAGAAGCGATTGATGAGATTCCATTTGAGAAGACATATTCCGATGAGTTTGAGCATAAGCCTGGGAATGCTTATTTTGTGAAACGCCAAAACGACCACAATAAGGCGACACCAATTGCTAATGATAAAAAATAATAAATAATACAAACAAATAAAACAGCATCCAACAAAACCTTTTGATCCATGTAATCGGGGAACATTCCATGAGCAGAGGAAGCGCCAATTGGTGTTCGTGTTGAGGAAGCCCGAAAACTTGAGGCTTTTTGTGCAGAATAAAACTCAAGCGAAGAATTCGATTCATATGGATCATCATAAGTCGACAACTAAAGAAAATAAAAAGTTCGTAGTCGAGGCAATAAGGATAAATTTAACTAACCGAGTGAGCATGAAGAAAAGAAGGATTCTTGCGTGAAATACCACGAGTTGAGGTTGAGCCAATCTTGATTCGTTTAGTTGACTGCTTAGAAACAGTAGTCTCGGGAATAGGATCAAAGTGATCGGAGAGTTCAGATTCGGACGAGTCGATCATAGTGGAAGTCTAACCAGAATATAAAATGTTAATAAAAATTGCAATAAGGCCAATTGAAACTAACCGAGCGAGAATTTAGAGAAGAAGGATCCTTGCGCGGTCTGCCACGCCCACGAGTTGAGGTTGATCCAATCTTGATTCGTTTAGTTGACGGCTTAGAAACAGTAGTCTCGGGAATAGGATCAAAGGGATCGGAGAGTTCAGATTCGGACGAGTCGATCATAGTGGAAGTCTAACCAGAATATAAAATGTTAATAAAAATTGCAATAAGGCCAATTGAAACTAACCGAGCGAGAATTTAGAGAAGAAGGATCCTTGCGCGGTCTGCCACGCCCACGAGTTGAGGTTGATTCAATCTTGATTCGTTTTGTTGAGATCTTAGAGGCAGACATTTCCAGTTGTGGACGAATACCACCGGCCAATTCAAATTCGGATAAAACGTCAAAATTAGAAGCCTAAAAAACAGGAAAGGTTAGTGCAATAAAAATACGAACATCTAAAACAAACCAAATGTGAGTCCTGAGGAGTTGGGTTCTTGAGGGGACAACCACGAGAACTCGTTGAGCAAACCTTGGCTCGTTTGGTTGAAATCTTTGATCCCGATAATCTTGACTTACTTGATGCAAATCCAATTGAGCCGGAATCGAACTCAGAGAGAATCACGGGTGGCGATAACTAAAAAAAACTTAGTACAAAAAATCATCGAATAAAAGATTGACAAACCTCTTGCGTAGTATGATTAGTGGGAAACATATTGCGAGCACAGTTGAGGCCTCGACCACGTCCTCTAGTTGAAAGCATCGTACGGAACACAGCAAAAAAGGACTAAGAATTTCGAGACACAAAACTCAAATACAAAAACAATCGCGTAGAACGAAAAAACAAACTAAAAATCAATTACGGCGAAAATGAAAACGAACAACAAGCAAACAAACAAACGATCATCCTCAATGAATATAATCGCATTGCCACGAGGAATATATACTTTAAAAATGAAGGAACGGTGGGAGACGCCTTGACTACAAACGTTCATGCTCCACTAACAAATAAAGAAGACCAATTGCATTGGCTTTGTTCTAGATAGAACCTAGGAGGACCAGCCTTCTAACGAGTCATCGAGTAGAAAAACAAAACTGCCCCCAAATGGTTCTGATGAGACCAACCAAACGCACAACAAGGAGAGACCTAAGAAACACAATCGAGTGTGAGAAAAAACGAATTAGCAAAATGTGATCAGACACAAGTACCAGACCCATTAACAACAAATCAATAAATAACAAAATGTTCCCAGGCTTTGATGACATATTCTGCGAATCAAAATGGCTACAACTAACCAACAAATTGAGAGCAAGCGTCTTCAACACATTGCAACACATAGACAGATACAGAACCACAAGCTAAACTCAACAGCAAATAAGTAAACGAAAAGGACAGTGCGAGAGCCGACGCTATCCAAAGGTAATAAAAGTGTCAGATTGGTCATTCATCACCATGTAGACTGGTGCCTAGAAAGTGCGTTAGTGGTCCGTACGTGAAAAGCAACACGCAAAGCATGTGAAACATTTTGTCTGCTGGTAGGTCACAATGTAATAACTGAGTGCAGTGCCAAGTGGCACTGCCAACTCGTTTCGGTCGATGTAATATGAATCCGCACAACCCAGGGAAAAGTAATGGCCTTACAGGAGAACATGCACACGCAGAGTGCAACGTTGTGTCGGTGGAACGCCAGACAGTTTGCGTTGTGAGTATGCTTAATGGCCATAAAGAAGGTTTCTTAAAAGTGATCTAACTGACCAATTACACCGAATAGGATTAGGTCAATGAGGTCATGGTGTGTTGGCATTGACGCAGAGGCTCATTTGAGACAGAAAAAGTGTCCATTTGCTAGAAAATGAACACAGAACGAGTGTACAGGCAGAAAACAATCCAAAGAGAATTAGTGATAGCGACAGTCAGTACTGTCGAAGCACCGCATTGTTTAGTGTTTACAACTCCTTCAGGGACATTTAGCAGCATATAGAATGCACAAGCAACTCCATTTGCATGCACACGGCAGTGACACACACAAAGCATTATAGACGAACAATGCAGAGATTAGTTTGATTGGACAAGTAGCCCAAAAAATGGATTTATAAAATTTGCACTATGACTTTTCAAAGATTTCAAAGCAAAATAAAAAAATGTAATGGTACGATTGAGGGACAAATTGTGTCAATGAGTTTACTTCTCAAGTATGTTGGCTAGTCGTTGAATGTGCCGAAATGGAGTAGTGGAAAAATGACGAACAACAATCGGAGTTGCATACGTTTTATAGTTAAAAACAACAATTCAGTCGACATAATGTTGGAAATATAGTTTGTGAGACATTTTTTGATGGAAGCGAAATTGAAATGATGAGCCACAAGTGAGGCAAAAAATGTTTCGGTTTGAGTATTAATGTATTTGTTTGTTGCTTAGTCGTTGGCAAAGTAGTGGCGATTTTGATTATCACTAATGAGGATACGATGTAAAATTATATAAAGAAGCTGATTAACATAAAATCTAAGATGATTTCGAGTTCAGGTTTCGATTCCTGCACTGGCAAAAACAACACAAAAAACGAACACGAAATCATAGTATGAAATGCTATTTTCTTCTTCTGCGCAATCGCACAATTCATAGTTTTGAGGTGAACCACGCAATATACATGTTAATAAAGAGCCGGAGAATCCCGTTCCAAGGCTGGAACTTCAGATTCGAAAACGGAAATCAGATTAGGCGTTGCTGGCTTTTGAACACTTTTATTGAAAAACGATTCAGAAGTCAATCACAGAATAGATTCGAGCACATGATTTGATAATGGAGTGCGATTATTGAAGGAAGTAGAATTAGTATTCAAGAGAACAGAAGAAGTTGAATCCAGAACTAAGAACAGAACAGAACAGACCACGTTGAGAACGCCGCGATCGAGAGCTAGAACAAGAATGTGCATGCGTTCGCCCGGTGTGATCATAACAAGAGAGGAGAGAGAAGGGGGAGAGAGATAGGTAGACCTAGTGGTAGGTCAAAGGTAAGCTAGGTGAGCTAGCGGCAAAAAAAAAGACAAGTACAAGTGAATACATTGAGATTGAAGTTGGTATCCTAGATTCGCACGCCAGTCGATCCAGAATTCCAAAACCAGTGCTCAAGCGTTCAACTTGTTGACATACATTTTGCCAAGGCAGATTCTAGAGAGACAGTATTCAATTCGAAACAACACCTGTTGGGCCTGCACTAATCTCTATCAACCATTTAGCGTATATGTGTAGGTGTTTTGTCAGCATTTGTGCATGACTGATAACCTCAAACTGTGTTGCGCGTTTTGCATTTGACAGAAGAGTAATAATCCAAAAGGGACACAAATGTGATTCAAAATAGATTGTACGACGAATGTTAATGCTTGAAAATAGGGCATAGAAATTAAATCTAGATGAAAAATCCAAATAAATGTGAGATATGTCGATCGATTCACAAAAATATAAGGCGTTCACTGATGTGTTAAGGATTCATCCGGATACTGGATTATTCACACCAGAGTACCGGCGCATAAGGCACAAAACAGCATCAACAACAACAACAGACAAAAGCAGATTCTGCATCAGGTCTGCTCAATACAACTGTCAGTGTTGTTTTCCCCATTGCACACGAGATGGCGCAACAAAATTTGAATTTTGACAGACAAATCAAAATACAGTCAAACTCAAAACAAAACACAAAACCATACATACTCATCATCACCGCTACCAACCGAACTCATCAGCATCATTTCCAAGCGTCCGAAATAACCCCACCAAAATATACCAATGCATTACATGTACTGTTGCACCCCTTGATCTTGTCACATCGACTGTATCTCTGAGGTAATTAGCTCGTCGTAATTACTCTTGAAACACTCATAACTCATCCCTAACCCTCTCTAGTCCACCTAAGAAGCTCTGTGACAGTGTTTGGGTTACATATGGATCCTTTCGGTATTATATCAAGTCCCCTTATTCCGCGTGACAACACCGCGGATACCATGCCAAGGCAACTTTGCAAATGTCACGATGGAGTTTTGGAACCTCATTGGGACATATTGTCGCGTGAACGCCTCATCACCTAGTTTTCACCACCCTCTCAGAAATTTGACGCATTCTCTGGGATCACACCTGAGGACAACCTTGATGAACACGTACCACTCGATGCCTGAGGACTGATTTCTTCAAAATGTCAACATGACAAACACACAAAATACGATTCTATTGTTTCACCCCACCGAAATAAGGCTAAATATATTTCCAACTTGATTGTTATAATTTTGTTATCGTCTTGTTTTGATTTTCATAAATAACTAAACTACCAAAATGTGTAACACACCAAACACCCACACTAAAAAACACACAATCTACTTATCTAAAACGTATCTCACAGAAATAATTTTAGTTTGATCCAACATTTCTCTGAAATCAATGTAACCCCTAATAAAGCAATGAAAACTATACTCGTACGATGTATTTTGTTTAAAGGCACATTAGACGATTAAACGAACAAAAAAATATAAAAAAAACATAACTCATCATCAACATTTTGTTATTTACATCCATATATATAATACTCGATACTCAACCACTTCTGTACCAAATTTAATTTAGAATATAAAATATTTTATTTGTAATTCCATTCAAAATTGTATATTTAGTAAATTATTACGCTAAAGATAAATAAAATCAGTTTAATTAGTACAAAAGGCGGGAAAGTGTTGCTCTTAAACCATTTGTTTGTAATTAGGAAATAAATCAAACACTGCCAAATCAAATCCGCAATGGTCATCAAGAGAAAAAAACAAAAGGCAAAGTAGTTGCAATTTAAATTTCAATAATTTAATTTAATTCATTAATTTGCTATCGATTGGAATCAACCATGAAGAAAAAATCGAGGAAAACGATGAAGACGATGAAAAAAATAGACACGAACTGGGCAATGCAAACGATTTTAACATCTCTAATGAACATCATGTTATGCGCACCGCGAGAACATCATTGTGAGAATGTTGACTCAAGAGGACGAGGTTCGACGAGGAGCAGCAGTTGACATGATTATATCCATCCGCGAATGAGAAGAGCGCAAAAAACAATATTCTGGGCTTCGAGCACACTATATATAGAAAGCAATCGAACCTCGAGAACCACCTACAAAAAAGAATCGGTTTAGCAAAGTAAGATAATATATACAACCATGCAAAGACCTTATCTTCGATGCAGACATCTATTTTGAATGATTTCATTGGCTGAGATGAAAGAACAAGGTCTTTAAACAAAACAATCAGTGACACGAGAGCATTGCTTGGACGAATTACGTAAATATAAACCATCGTATACACTTAATAACACTTCAATCAGTCAGCCCATCGAAAAACTGATTCAACACCCAAACATTGCCACTTCGGCTGCATCCAATTCTGCAAAATGTCAAGTAGATATGAGCATCCGAATTTAAACGGCAAAACGTAGTTTTAGTAAATTTAGTAAGCGGCAAAATTTGTCAGACAAATAGAAATGCTTTACACAATAACAAAATCAACAGAAAGTTTCACAGAAATGTGTATTGTTTTGATCAAAAACTTCCCGGAAAAGCCTTTTGGATTCTGAGTGGCCAGTTTCTCAATGAGTCTATTTGCATTTTTTTGTGATCTAGATCATAATTTTAATTTCTTAAACAAAGACCAAGTTTGGGTGGTTCGTATTGACCAGCGCTCCAAAAAAATTAAGTCTAAACAAATAATAACAATCGAAATATATTTGAAATAAAAGTAAAATGAAAATTTTGAAATTAAATTTGTTTATTTACGTATGCAGAAAGTATAAAAACAAAGTGTTTATAATAAAGATAAATTCTGTATATTGATTTGTTGTGTCGTCTGTGACTATTACAAGGTAAATACAAAAAAAATATGTAGGTAAATGTTATTTGTATTGATTAATAAAAAAATATGTATTTGTGTGTGTTGTAGTGTAATGTGTTACAACGTGTATAAAATAATAGTAGAAAGAAGTATTCAATTGTTATTATTATGTCTGTTTTGTAAATAAATCAAATGTGTGTACTGTGCTGCTGTTATAGTGTAGTAAGATTGGCTAACATTTATAACATATATGTACTAATTAATAATTTAGTTCAGCCCTAAATTTTTTTGCGCGAGCTCTAAATGTCTGCAAAAAAATTTGTAAATCTTTATGCGCACGCGATTTGCAAATAGAATCAAAACGAGCTTTAGTGAAAGAGCCATCAATAATCAAATCGGTTAATTTGCGGACACGACTAAGAGCTACATAAGATAAGCCATTAGCAAACTCTTTTGCGCCAAAGTTTAAAATTACTTTGTCTAGCGTAAGTCCTTGTGCCCTATGGATCGTCAGTGCGTGTCCAAGAGAAATTGGAAGTTGCCTTCTGGTCATTGTCTCATGGTCACTGTTGATCCAACTACGCGAAATAGGCACAATTGGAAATAATCCCTTTGCCATGGTTGGGCCTTTGTACTTCTCAAATTGAACCAAAACATACAAAGGTAGGAGGGGAGGACATTCACCTTTACGATAAATGATGGCTTTAAGAGTTCCTAAAGAACCGTTACATAAACCACCGTCAACCCACAGGTTAGTTCGTAAAATCACCTTGCATCCAACAGATAGTGTAAGTTCATATGCTCCAATATGCATTTCATCATCAACTTCTTTATTTATCGCAATATCCGGTTCGTTTTCTGAACGAATGAGAGCAACAGGTTGATTGTTTTCAATGAGACTATTTTTGTTTGCTAAATTCACACTCTCTTTGGTTGTATACAAGCGCACGGCATTTCGAAATTCTGGTCCAACAGGTATATTTCGACTGGTAAGCAAGTCAAAATCGTAATCAGTCAACTGTTTCTCACCTAAATTGTCTAGTAAAGTACGAAAATCTTTAGAAGATTCTCCTCTTTGTCTTTGACACTCGATTAGTTCAATAGGAGAAAACTGATCCAATACTAATTTACCGTTAATGACTTGTTTGGTGTGTGGGCGCTGTTGAGTATTTGACGATATTAAAGAAGTGGCCGCGACAGGAGGCAACTGTTCAAAATCACCAAACAAATAGACCATCATACCTCCAAAGAGTTGTTTGCTCTTTGGATGGGCTTCTCTACAGCGTTTTTCGATTTGATCTAGCATAGCAGCACTAACCATTGACATTTCATCAATTATTATAAAATTTATATATTTCATTGCAAATTCAAATCTACCTTTGCTTTGGCCAGTTAATGACGAATGAACTCGCTGACTAATAGGGATGCGAAATAAAGAATGAATCGTTTTGCCATCAACATTTATGGCTGCCGAACCCGAGAAGGCGGCAACTTCGATTGCATTCTCTTTGAATGCTTTCCTGACCATTTCAACAATACGTTTAATAACTGTTGTCTTGCCGCTGCCAGCTTTGCCTTGTACAATCACAAGCCTACATGTAGGTTCAGGTATTTCATTAAAAGGTTTATTACTGTTATGTCTGCGCTGCAGTCGTTTAATGTATGCTATTTGCTCGGTACAAATGTGTAAAATTGCGCGTTGTTCGTCAGACAGTACAATGTGATCTAAATCATCACTGTAGCAATCATTTGCTGGTATCTGTTGTGTTTTATATGTAGCAAGAAATTGATTGATTGTGCCAATGTCTGGGTAATGCATAGAATCGCTCTCCCAGGTATGTGCTCTATCCATTAGACGTTCACCTAGTTCAGTTCTCTCGTTATCTTTCTGCATCGACGACATAGCAATATAAGGCAATACAAGTTGTGTCTCATTAATTGGATGAGGTACGATCTCTTTCTCTACTCTGGGAAGTTTTAATCTAGGAGAAACATTGATATTCAAACTCATAAAACGAGCACGCCAACTATCATAATTTGTGTTTGTTATGCTATCAAACAGTAAGTTTTCAACCTTACCTCTAAAAGGTTGGTGAAGCACAACATTTAATTTATAATAATTTTCGTCACACACGTCATCACCTGTAAGTTTGAGTCTAGGAAAAACACGAACAACAGATTCTTTTTTTCGGACAATAAATCGTAAAATTTTTTGACCATTCGAACCAGTCACATATCTCGTGTACACAAACTTTGCGAATTTGTAAAGCGAATAATCTTCCATATCAGTAGGGCGTTGTTGATATTTCTCAAAAATACTCATGCCAACCAACAAACCTTTACCCACACGCTTAACAGATCTCCAATTATCGTCAGATACATTTAGACATGTAAACCTTCTAGAAGAATGATAGAGTGGCCATTTCATTAGAAGGTGAATCACTTCTTGAGCAGAATAATCTCTATCGCCTAAAGTTATCATAATTAATCTCTGAAGTATTTTTTTTACATTTGTTTCATCATTTTCGCTAGCCAAAACCATTTCTAAAAGTTTCAAAAAAGTAGACGAAGCAGTCTCACTTTTTGATGCATACTTTGCTATGTATCGCAACACCGCGGTTAAACTGAGTACAGGAGAAAAGTCAGTATTTGCTCTCCAAATTTGAGTAATGAACGAATTGAAGCGGCAAAGTAAAGGGTCATTGCGTTTAGGAGCATATTGATAGTATCCTTCAGTATTATCCACACTACTTTCATCCTGCATATCTCTGGGGAATTTGAATCGACATTCTTTTTTGGAACTGTGTTTGGAACCTCTCATACAGTGCGATCCGTGCCTTGTGTGACGCTGTATAGAATTCAATAGTTGTGACAAATCTTTTAATCTATCTTTTTTTTGACATCTGAAAACCGACGTTTACAAGGATGTTCTTTAGATGAGGAAGGTTCAGCACTAGACATATTCGGATTAATGGCACTACACAAATCATCGAAATAATCCCTAATGGCTAATATCTCTTCATCGGAAAAATCAACATTTTCAAGAAAATCTAAACCATCCATCCACAAGAGCCCGTGCAAATGCGGACTGCCTCTAAATTGCCACTCGTACCTGTACCAAATATCTTCGATACCGAATATCGGTTTCAAGATATGTTTCACAAAAATCTCACACCTTTCTTTAAAAAAGAAAGAAACAATGTCGGGGTTCTCATGCATCATATCTCGACGCTGTTGATTGGTCAAAATTGACGGATCGATATCTGGTGATATCAAACGAAACAAATCAGGCCATTGATAATCTGCAGCTGAAAGAGTGAAAAATATTTTTGGAGTACCAATTTGCTCAACCATATCTAACAACTCAGCGCATCGTTGACGCCAATAGGGTCTCGTTGATCTAAGGCGTGATGAGCACACCATCAATTGATTCAAATAAGGCGAGTCTGAACGAATCATGTCACGCAACATTTTGGCATTCAATGTCTCTATATTCATTCTATTGACATAAATAGAAACGCAAGACAGCGCCTGCCATCTAAGCAAACTGTTCAGAGCAAAGAAGCGGAATCTCGGATCGGTAATAAAGCGCCTATCCTTGTATTGCATCAAAAAATGGAAATACTGCTCAGGAGTTACTTCGTTTCTTCTACATTGCCGCAAATCAGCATTTCCACGAGGAAACAAAACTGGAAATGCTCGAGCAATGTAACCAACCTCTGTGAATTCATTGATTGGTTGTATATCTGTTTTTGGATATGGAAGATTCAAACAAGCATTGACACTTTCATCTTGATCAATAGCTTCTAGCAATGGAACGTTACTTTCTGTGACATTAACATTGTGCCTAGTGTCTATGTGAAGATCGTCAAAATCACAATCTTCCTCGTCTTCGTCGACCTGAGCATCAAAATCGTCATCATCAAAAAGTTGATTATCCAAAGTAATCGATGAAAGATCGGGTGAAATGTCGCCATCGAAGGGAATTAATGAGAGATTTTCCTCACTAATTTCTATGTCATGATAGTACGGATTATTACGTTTGAGCCAAACAAGTGCGGCACGGATTTTATCAGCTCTAGCGCGAAAATTGACAAAACCGGATGGTGTCTCTTTACTAAACAAAATTGTGGATGCAAGTTCAGACGGTTTAATGGGCAATACTTTAGCATACTCTGAAATGTCTTGTCGAAAATTGATAACGTTGCCTCGATATGCGTACTGGGCGTTATTAATTTTATAGAAACTCACTACTGGATGAATTTGTGCTATAAGCATTTGCTCAATATAGGTCAAGTCTTGTAATTCTGGTGGTACATCACCAGGGTCCATGTTGTTGACTGAGGTAAATTTGTTAGAGTCCAATGAACACGGTTTACAAAAATTGTGCGCATTTAGAGCTAAGTTTGGAAATGTTCGTCCACAATTAACACATTCATATGACCTAATATTAGACATAGCCTTATCAAACTCATTAGCTGCATCAATCATTCTATCGTCGTAGTTTACAAGTTTGTTATACACTTTTTGCTCATCTCTAGCTTCTTTCTTTAATCTCTTACTCTTTTCTGATCGCGTTTCGCTTTCACTAACCGCTCGTGTTTGCTCATCTAATAATTTCTTGCGCGCCCTTTCGTTACGTTTCCAAATTTTTGCATTATCTTTTTTGTGTTATAGTTTTTTTTGGAAATGATTTACGCGCGCGTGATTTTTGAACCTGTAGTGTATTATATTTGCGTTTTTGTTCGTGTGTTAGTTTTTTAAGTTTAGGCATTATTGTGTATTTTGTGTGTGGAGAGGGTATAATCAACAGACCGAACGAGCCAACAGAAGATTCAATGCTTATTGATTGTGGAACATGTGGAAACGTGGTAAGAAACCCTTTGTCCAACTACAAATAAAAGAATTGGTAAGGTTATGATAGATTAAGCATTAATTATGTTACCTTAAACACAAAATTGGCATTGCGAAATGATGCTAATGTAAAGGGATTGATGTGGTTGTCTAGTTCAAACGTGATATTTTGACGCACAAAATTCAGATTGAATATTGATGCAAATGCAATAGTGTAGAGATCGTACCATAAACAGACTCAACGAACCAACAGAGGATTCAATGCTTATTGATTGTGGAACATGTGGAAACGTGGTAAGAAACCCTTTGACCAACTACAAATAAAAGAATTGATAAGGTTATGATAGATTAAGCATAAATTATGTTACCTTAAGCACAAGCGGAGGATAAAGGGAGCAGATGTGCTCTCTCGAATTTTGATTCTCAAAGATTTATTTTGATGTTTCCTGTTAGAGTACGAACATGTACAATATGTCGATGGATGCGCAAAAAATCGGTGAAGGATTGGTTCACTCGTTTGGTGACTATCGATGACGGATTCACTAAGGTTCGGGTTCATTGCGAATAAACCGCGGGCACAACGCGAATTTGGTTTATAGAACTGTGTCTGTCTGAATAGGACACGAGAGTGGAGAGCTGATAGATTTTGTGTATTCACGGGTTGATGTGGTGCACAGGTGAATCAGTGGGATTGAGCCAGGACCGGGCAGGACTCAACTATGGACTCAACTAAAATGAGCACCGATTTCCGTGAAATGTAGACACACAAATAACGCGTTTGATGAAAATACATACACATACGCACATACACATGCAGTAGTAAACAAAAGCAGGGCACCATTGCCTGCACAGTGTGCACAATTGCACACAACACCGCGCCGGCTGAGTGAGGGGCTAAGCCGACTGCCTCGCTAAATTTGAAGAGGGAGCACCACAGAGGACGTATTCTTCAAAACCACAACAAAACATAGTTCGTAGTAGTAAGGATAATTGTAATCACTCACTGGTGCTTTTGCAAGTGTTTTGTTAACTATTAATAATGAATTGGTTATTCGAATTCCTACACTCTTGAGTATATAAACACAATCCAAATTAGGAATTTAATAAACAGCCCGAATAAGCCAACAGAAAATGCAATGCTGATGCTGAATGGTCAATGCTTATTGATCGTGGAACATGTGACAGCGTTGAACGAACACTTTGAACAACTACAAACGAGAGAATTAATAAAATGATTATAAATTAAGTATAAATTATGTTACCTAAAGCCCAAAATGGGCATTGAGAAATACTGCCAATGTAGGCGGATTGATGCGATTGCTTAGTTCAAATGTGATGCATTGGGAAATAATGCTAATGTAAGCGGCTTAACGAGGTTAATTAGGTTTGGTTATTATGTTATGATGGAAATAAAACACGTTTAAAAGTACTCTTGTTTTGTTTTTGTTATTTTTCAACTGCATCCGAAACACACTCGAAGAGAAGCAACTTCTCTAGTCATTGCTACACTGGGATTGCAGCAAACAGTATGCGAGTAAGCGTTCACGGGTCTTTTGTGCAGTCTACAACAGAACCCTACCTATCAGCAGCGACATCTATTAACCCATAAAGATATTATGTACTTTACAAATAGTATTTAACTATAAACAGTGCGGTATTCAAATATAGCGTACATATGCTATTTACTATTTCAAAACACATAATTAGTACATTTTCACTATTTGTTCATAAAAAGACCTTATCGTACCGTAATACCTGGGCTTTTTGTGTTAACCAGATTCAACCCAGCAATGGTTTTATATGAAGGTAAAAATAATTATCTTATCTTTATTGTGTATTTGCAAAGTTTACAAGAAAAGTCACAAACCACAAACGGTAAAAATAAATAATAAAATAAATAAATTAAATGATAAATGTTTTATTTATTCAAATGTCTCTCCATTAGGTAATTAAAGTATTTATGTATGTAAGTAAGTATGTATTAAGTAAGTATAGAATTGTTTGACTTGTTTAACAAACAAATCAAACTGCAGTTAATTCTTAATTATAATGGTAATCAGTTTCATTAGTATGGTTCTTTGCAAATTCTGTTTGCCTTGCAACATGTTTGTGTGACTTTTTTTACATTTTTTCAAGATTTATTGATTAAGATGTGTGTCATGTTCAAAACAATGTACAAAGCAATTAAACAAAAACAAAGTATAGCTAACAGCAAAATGATATATAAATATCCTGTATCAATTAATTGATCAATATTGGATATAGATTTCCATAAAATAAATGAATTTGAATTTCACAAAATACGGTCTGTAACACGTAGGATATATTTGGATTCTATTAGATTATTCAATCTGCGAGTGATAATTACAGTTGTCGTTAGCTTGGTTTATCTTTCTTGATTTTAACTTAAATTACAACAACAAAAAACTTCATAGATGGCAAATTTCTGTACGAAGCACTGTACTGTAAATTGTGAATAATTCAGCAAATTGATGCACATTAACTCGTATTAAGTATTTCCATTAAGATCTATAAAAACGTTTTTAGTATGTGGTTGTAATAATACATTAATAATCGTATACATTACGGTTTGTAATTTTAATATCATGTGCCTGATCACATGTGAACTGAAAAGCGTCAGCTCAAACATTTTTTGGTTTCATATTAGATATTTTCTGTGTAATAAATGTGTATTTGTCCCATTATAATTAATTATTAGTAGTAATTAAATATCATTAACTGTTTACGACACAAATCACATTGGATAACATTTTGCGAGTCACCTGATGTTCGGTTTGTTTATGGTGATCATGATGTTAAAATAATCGAAAAAATATTTCCGTTGTGTTGTCTTGATTTAGCAGAGGATAATGAAGGAGGCCAATAATTCTTGTTGATTAAATCACAAGAAGACAAATAGCTCAATTGATATGACAATATTGTCATATTAATATTGTCATTTGTTCACAGCTGTAGCACAGTGACATTACTCAGTGCAGCACGCTTTGTTGTTGTTGTTTGTGTTGGCTAGCATTTGATAGCATGAGAGAAAGTACCACCCACTCGCAGTGGTTAGCGGTGGGTGCACTACCGCTCAAAATAATAATAATAATAATAACACTCTCACGTAGTTTTTCTCAAATATTGTTGTGCACTACCGCCCCTGCCACCAAAACGACATCTGTGGACATCCCGCATAAAACTGAAAACATGCGACGTTTAGCTTTAGTAAATGATTAATTTCTAGTACAAATAAGAGTTATGTCTCAATATTGAATGGCGGGAATTTTTCTATGAATCCCAAAGATTAATTTGGTGTCTCGCATATGTCAATGCTCACTATAATCAATTCTCTACAGCTTCTGAAACTTCGGGGTGATAATCGCTATTTCCCATAGAGAATACATTAAAAACTTACATTACCTGGCCGGAAGTTACCTAAACAATAATGAATTTTCTCACCAAACGAACTTAGCCTCATTTATTCGTAGCTGAATCTCCAGAGACCTCGTACGTAAAATTTAGTGAACTCTTTCTAGAGATTACCACAGTTACAAGAAAACCTGACATTTCCCCCTCTGTTACAATGCTTCCGCACTTCTCCATTGAAAAGTCGAAACGGTTTTCTCAAGTGGTGACAGAGTGCTTCGCTACGTTCACTCACTCACTCAGTCGCTCGCTATCGCTCGCTCCTTCGTTCGTTCGTTCACTTCGCTCAGCTAACTAAACGAACTTTCTCATTTTCTGTGTATACGGTCGAAATGAGTACGATAAATGCATTACCAAAAGGTGATACTGTTTCACTGCGCATGATCAAAAGGAACTGATCATTGGTCAGGAAATGACAGTTCCAAAAAGGCTTTTGGTAATAAAATTGTTTCTTTACTCTTAATAAAAAAGCTATCATTCTCTGTGTGCAATCAATGTGTTACGCAATAGATTTGTTTCAAAGTACGACTTAATGGT